>CM029358.1:37407276-37563082 GCA_017140985.1 Hormaphis cornu | reverse complement strand
TACCTGGTACAATAATTATGGTACAAAATTACTGTACAATCATTAAGATTCTTTTACGCGGGCACACTGATCTGAGGAGGGTTCTTGTTATCAATAATCTGAATAGTGGAATATCTGGTTTTATCTTATCTGTGGCCTGATACTCGTATTATCACATTTTTGGAAAGATAACACGTAAAATCGAAACTCGCACATATATAGTTTGCTATTGAAGATTTGATAATTAAACGCGTTATGTAAAACAAAATGTATACTATCTGCGTAAAAACATTTAAAAAAAAAAATCCGCCCAGTAGTTGTTATGAAAGCGTATAAAAAAGTATTGATAAAACGGTGTTATTTTGATTATTACAATGAAATTAGGTAAGTGCTCATTGTCAGAAAATTGATAGTCGTAATACAACTGCCCAAATGGTTAGACGTTTTCACACGTTGTTTAAATTCGTATTTTTCATACGACTTTCGGAATTTTTCGACCATTTTAGGATAATTCTAAAAATACTACGTTGGTATTTAATATTTTTCCATTGGTTTTTTTAGTAGTTTCTATTACAGTTTTTATATAATTTCCGCATAAAGAATAATATTAAGGTTCCGACGGATTTCGATGATTTTTAACTGTTTTTACCCATTTTAATTATAGTGTGTAGTAAAAGACTTTAATAATAAACTCTGTCGTTACGGCTCAATTTTGATGGGTTCTGATTGGAACGTGAGTTTACTCAGAATGTTATTTACGCGAGAAATTTACAATTGCTTACATAAATACTTATAATGTACAACATCTAAATATCAAACATTCCAAAACAATAACCCACAGCATCAAACTACCCACGCGAATTACGGTAATTTTTTTTTTAGTTAAGATCAAAAAAAGGTAAAAAGGTCAACTTTGCTCACAGATCAAACATCATAAAAAACCAAGTACAATGTTAATACAATTAATTTGGTACATATAGTACCACGACGCCATTCATTTAAGTTTTATCTGATTAATGGTTTAGCTTTTACTTCTAAAATGCCCATACTAGCCTACTTACCTACACTTTCCTATTTCCGTTTTAACTTTCAAAATATACATTAATACAACGTATTTTTGACTATTAGTCGAGTTACCTACTCTGAAATATAGATCAGTGGTTCTCGACCAGTGTGCCGCGAAATCGACAAAGACATATTTTCTGATACCTGTTTTTGATTCGGCAAAGTCACCGATGTTGTGGTTGTCAACCGCAAAAACTTGTGGCGTATAATATTTAAGTGTGCCGTGAATCAAAAAAAGGTTGAAAACCACAGATATAGATGAACTGCAAAGGTGTTTGGTATTTTTTATTAAATAAATTATTGTTTTCATGTAAGAATCAAAATCGTTGAAAACCTTACACTTTATACTTTAATACACCGGGTCACAGTGTATGATTTACTTAGACAAAAAACAATACTATGCCGATTGACTACCTACCATGAACCGATTGATCACCTTGTATATCGACTGTTTATTATAAACATGTCGAGGTAAAATACCAAAAAAAAGTCACGGATCAGGGGGCGATCCACCTATCGCCCCTCATATAACCACCAATGGCCAGAGCCAACAGTTAAAATTCAATAATTCATTAGGTACAGTTTGTATGATTTAATAATCACAACATTTTATATTTGTAAGTACAAATTGCTTGAAATTAAACATTTTTTTTTTTTTTTTTTTATCATCTACATTACACAAGAGTTAACAAATACTATGAGCAAATCTATAATATGTGTACAACATTCTGTATTGTTTCATAAATATACAATAATGTTAAGGATTCCATTTTTATACATTTTTCAGCCATTAATATTACGCTGGCTATCATATAAAATCGCACATAACGATTTGTCATAGAGCTTAAAAACAAATAAACTTCAGTTTTGAGTAAGTATAAACATAACATTTAAAATAAGAGAAAAAAAAAAAACTTAACAAAATGCGTCAACATGAGCACTAATACAAGTTTGTAAACAGATTGAGAACTGCATACGATAATTTTAAAATATAATTGAGTAAAAAAAACAAAAAATAAATTATAATAGGTAGTAAAAGTAATAACAATTAAATAATGCCGAGAAACAATAATTTATAATACGACTATACAAAACCGCTAGTAACAAATAATCATAATATAATATGTTATAATTATATGTTTTTTATTATTCTTAAATCCGACACGCAAAACATTCTTATCGACTTGACATTTATTTTTATGGATTATATATTTCACATCCGATACAGAATAATAATAATTCATTCAAAATATTGATAAAATGGTTATAATACCTATTAAATTAATTAACGATTAAAAAGACTAAGGAGACATGATACAGTTTAGTTCTGGCCAACGCATGATACAAATTCGTTTTAAAAATAAAACCGAAAATCATGTTTTAAATAATAATATAGATCTACATACTTGTAAAGACATTTTTGATTTGAAATCAATCTTAGTGGTTTTAGTTTTTTATTTTATTTTTTGATTGTCTACTGAATATATGGCTGATTAATGTCTGATATAGTGTAGTAGGTACTACAACAAACTCAAGTGTCTAAATAAAATTAAAAATAACAAATAATTATAATTTGATTTATAGCAAACACGGAATCCATTTTTTTTACTTAACCGTATTTTACAACATATATAATCAACTATTAAGTGTATGCATTATCTTGAATTCAATTTTATTTTATACTAATAATTATAATGTTATATATTTTAAACTTAAATGTATTCAATAATATTTACTTATTAGTTTAAAAATAAAACAGCGCCTAGATGAGCGGGAACAATGAACATACATAATATTCAACCAAATTTAACGAGGATAATATTATAATGTTCTGTACAAATCATAATAAAATTAGATAATCCAAAGTTTAAAAAAATAATGCATACCTATTTATATTTCATGATAATAATTTAGAATTATTAATAAGGAGAACGTTTCGTCTCTTAACTTAGGCAATATAATATGGTTAAATAATAAGAGTAAACAGACAAATTATAATTAAAATAATAGATACATTAAAATAAAAAAAAAACTAAATTTAGCGCAGTATGTTCGGGATACTTGAATGCAATAAAATGACAAAGTAAGACGTGTATTATATTTTTTCCCCCTAAAAATTTGATGCCATTATTTACAAATATTCCTATTTTTCTAATTCTACTAATAACAAAAATTATATTTAAAACAACGTAAATAATGGTAATGATAATGATTATAATAATAGACAAGAATAACTATATAAAATATTAAATAATGTTTCTGAACATTTTGATACACAAATATTGTTATATTATGATTTCCCTACAATACAAATAGTATCCTGTACAGGGATTGCTGTGTGTTTCTTAAACCTACATTATAGCAAAATTTCAAATGTGGCAAATATAGTTTGTCTCACAGCTGTTTTGTTTTCTATCGAGACTTCAAACAAATGAAAATACTCAAATTTTTTTTTTTTACTATTCATTAATATTAATCATTATTTCTATGAACTACGGTAATATAAAATCAATTATAATTATGTTAACAAGATTCAATAACAACGTACAAATAACAAAGTAGGTATTTACATGGTTTTTAAATTTTATTTCTTTAATATAAAAACTTTTTTTATAATATTTATCAATATATCCATTTAAACATGATTACCATTTTTATAAAATAGTTTTGTTTATATTATGTAAATAACGTTTAGCTCTAAACAAATGTAGCTTAAGTATTTTTTAATTTAAATTTATTTTATTCATTAAAGGAATTAATTGAGCTGAATTTTTTATTTAACACTTTGTTAAAGATAAAATTATTTTGAAACATTGATTTTAGTTGTTTATAAAAATCCAAGGAAATTTCAAGTTAATTTTTATTCGTAAATCTTTACTCTATCGTATTTCTAGTAAAATCTCTATATATTATACTAAATGTAACTATTAAAGTAAGTACTTCACCATATTTTCGTTCGATTATTACTTTCTTTCTTGTTTTATGACATTTGTTTGAACCGGAAGACGACTCAAGATTTTGTCATTTTATGTTTTAGAAATTTTTATAAGTTTAAAATTATAATAGAAATAATTATAGTTATTATAATAATGTTATTGATATTAATTGTAAATACATGTATTTATAACCGTTAGCACTTATCGATAAACTGCGGTTGAATAAATTATCAGTTAAATTAAATTTAAAAAAGCGACGGGCAACGTAATGGTCTTAAGATTGTCACAGCAAAACGTTAGTCAAAAAAAAAAAAAACATTTTTACTAAAATAGGCAGTTACCTAAAATTAATAAAAACATACCTATTTATGAATTGAATTTGAATTGAAGTCTATATAACTCTATACATGATCAATAAGGTGTTTGCGTTATGATACTTCCGTACGTGAACAGTATTGTATTTAATTATTTATATAAGCGTACATTGCATAGATAAAACATTCAAACAATAATTAAAAGCGATTTATTTGTTAGCTAAATTTATTACAGCAAAGTTTATTTTTCATTTGAGCAAGAGTAATAACACCGTAGCACCGATAAAGATGCTATGACAAATAATTTATACAAGAGGTACATAGTACTTGCAATTTAAAATATGGATAAAGATATTAAAACCAAATTGTTTGTTCATTTATCTAACTAAGTTAAATATGGTAAAAATAAAATTTATGTAGTTATCTAATAAAAAACACTATTCTTGTGTTATTGATCTGAATCATACTCATGAAACTGAACATTGTGTTTTAAATTCTTGTGATTTTTATAAGTACCTAGGTATAAGTGTATTTAAGATTAAAAAATGTTATTTGAGTAGGTAGGTAATTAAATATTAGTAATGACTAGATTTTGTTAATATTTGAGTAAAATACTAATCACACCACATTGAACGGAGAATAACTCGTAATATTTTTTTTTTTTTGTTCATGAATACAGTTAGTAGAGACTTTATAGATTTTAAGTAATATGAGTAGTATTGACAACTTTTTCAACAATTCTGATTTCGATGGTATGACGCTGTGACAATGTAAAATTTATCAATTTGTGAATAATGTTTTTCGTTTTTTTTTTTTTTTTAAGACCCTAATCCGTCAATGACACGAAACAAGACTAACGAGTACAAATTAATTAATATTTATGTGGCAGTATGACTACTTATAATTAACTTGTCATGTATTGTTGAATGTGTGCGTATTGCGTACATATATATCTTAAATAGGTAGGTATGTGCTAAAACTGTACATATTGGATATAAATTAATTAATTAATTAATTTCGCGTCTAACGAATTAGATAAAATATAAATAATACAAATTTTTTTGTTTTTTAAAATATGAAAAACACCTATGCACGTAGTGCAGTATAATGTGTTATCATCGATTTTTACAAAATACTGTGTAAACATTTAATTTAAGTAATGTGTCATGGATGTATACACGATTTTCAATATTGTTAGTTTCAAAGGGTAGAGTTTGGTTTTATTAAGCGGATATCGTTAAAACTATCACTATATATTTTTAATCAAATGGATATTTTAACTAACTTTATACCAATATACAACCTGACCAGTAAACGTTAGAAAAAGTGTAAGTGGTTTCGCATAAAAAAAAACACATAAATTATAATCGTATCGTTACAATTTTAGTCAAAATTCAAAAATATCGTGGATTGTTGTTCAATCGATTTTCGTTGTTTTCGGGTTAGTTTCGGAGCTTCCGCAGTCGTCGGCTGTGCGATGATCACGTGACGATCACGTGTGGCGCGGACATGAGGACCGCTATAGTGGCGGCCACCGTGAAGAACGTGAATATGTACAGGCACATGCGGTCGACCACCATAGCAGCGAACTTCCAGTCGTTCGTGATTTCCTCGTCTTCTTCGTCCTTGCGAAGCTTGTCTGTAATCATCCGAAGCTCCTTGAGGATGAGCGATAGCTCACGGTGTGGTCCCAGACACGAGGCTGCGGCCGCAGCACCGGCCATTCCGCCGCCGCCTCCGCCCACGCCACCGCCGTGACCACCACCGCCGTGGCCACCACCGCCGTGGCCACCACCGCCGTGACCACCACCGCCGTGGCCGCCACCGCCGTGGCCACCACCACCTCCACCGCCACCTACCATCATCATGGACGCGTGCTGCTGTTCTACCACGTGCTCGGGCATGGGGGCGACCTGGCTCCGGGCGCCCGGGTAGCTCCGGGTAGACGACCTCAAGTCGTCGTCCAGGTCCAGCACGTTGGCCAGTAAGCTTCTGGACGACTTTGCCCGAAACTCGAGGTCGGGCAGGTGGTGGATGGCGGACGCCGTTGACTTGTTCTTGTCCGATTTGTTGTTGGACGGCTCGTCCCGATTCGGTCTGCTCATGCACAGTAAACACGGCATCCACACCAGGAACATGAGTTTCACCTGTTTGTCACACGAGCAGAGGATTACTATCAGTAGGTCAGTGTTGGGCAAGTGTTAGATAATGAAAACAAATCAACTGCGATAGGTAAAGTTGATTCAAGTAAATGGTCTTCAGTGTTAAGTTTAAAGTTAACTGAAAAAATAAAAAAAATAAAAATAAAAATAATTTCATAAATTTAAAGTTAAAGCAGAAAATAAAACCAACTCACAATTCAGTTAAAAGAGTTAAAAATTAATTTTTTTATCCACGCGAACCCTTACTAAGGGTACATTTTTCAAACAAAACATCAAATTTGTATTGCAGTAAATTGTTTCCAGACATTAATTATCGGCGGCTGCGTCTATTCATATTTTTTAGATTATGTGGTACTAATTACAGAGGTAACATTTTGTTTTCCTCGACACTAACAAAATTACAAAAACTTTTAATAAAAATGTCTGACACACTGACATTAATTAATCTCGATGTACAATTTTAATATGTTTGGTAAAAACGTTTATAACAAATATTATTTAATAAATTGTAAATTTATTAATATTATATAAAAAATGAAAATCAATTTTTGTCTTTTATTATTTTAGTACCTAAAAATATTATTCGACTTAACTGTACTCGACGTTCAAATTTAAAATTGATAGGTTTAAATTTTGAAGTTTAAAAAACGAGTAACGTACGGGACGGATGATTAAAAATAATGGACATAAGTGTTGTTTTGACCATTTTGTCGGCACACCTACCTACTTCACTTCTTCACGGTAGGTTATAGGTAGGTGGTACCTGTATCGCGTTACCACAGGTCGAGCCACTGCATTATCCTTAATCATGTTACACGGTAAAGCTCGGGAGGATGTGATCGTAATAGGATAACTCGCTAATAAATTACGATACCTAACTAATTGCGTTACCAGACATCCGTTCTACACTCAAACTCAGCCAGCACAAAATCTCGGAGGGAATAATTCATCCTTTTGTAACGCGCGGTAACTGAAACAATATCTACATTCTACGACGATGAAAGTTTCATATTATGGGCTCTATGTAACGAGCAGTATAAACATTAGTCAGAGTTGTATTTGTATAATAATGTGTGTTCGTATTATTTATACCTAGTGAATTACACCAGTAAATTATGCGTGTCGTACCCGCATGTATGTCTAGTACCTACAGGTAATCGACAATAATTTGTTGTTTTGAGCGTTTTAATCCAGTAGGTGATGAATGAAAATTGAAGATGCATCTCATGCGCTTGTCATGACTTCAGTTTTAAGGCACATTATTGGATTCGTCGTTTTTACACCTCTTTGACATTTTAACTTTTAGACAGGTACCTAGATGATATTACGCAGTAAAACAATCAAAGAGAAAACGATTCTTTTAAGAAAGTGTTTTTAGAAACATCGATTGCAAGGGTTGAGTTGAATTTTTATATTTGCATGAAACGTCGTATACATTAAGTTTTTAATATTTTAGCATTTGACAATGTGTGAATTATAGCTGGACTGTGTTTGAAGATCGTTTGTACATTGAAGATTTACAAAATTGATGATTTGATTGAAATAAAAAGAAAGTTTGAAAATGTTTTACCGTTTTACCTCTAGTGTAAGAAAAATTTAATGTACAGATATAGTCTGGTAGAAAATAATGGATGTCTATAGAAAAAAAAAAAAAACATACATTTACTACTTTGTTTTTGAATTGTTCACACCCGTACAGAATTATCAAACGTCTGTTAAATAAATACTATACAACAAAAGTTCTATTCAATCGTGTTGCGAGTGATAATTCATTATTGTTGTAAATTACTTATTGGTAGATTAAACGGCACTATTGATAGGCAATTGAGCTACACAAATGCAATAAAAATATAATATTGCCTACCATTAAAATTATGTTTGATTTTTATTTATTCCATATTATCATTCATTTTAAAATACCATAGTCATAAATAATAATAAAATATTATTATTATGTACTTTTTTTTTTTTTTTTTTATATGCATCGCGTTGCAATATTTTATAAGTTTATCACTAAAGTATTACAAATAGATAATATAGTTGTTGTAATGGCATAATAGTGAATTTTTTAATATTTTTATTTTTGAATACATTGTGTTAATTATTTGATACAGACTAATTTTTATAGTGCTTTTATAGATAAACGTTGAATCACAGAATAGATAAATTTTGAATTTAAATCAAAATTGAATCATGCTCAGTCAATAGTTTTCATTAAAATGGGAATTATACCACTTATATTAGTATGAAAATGTTAAAAATTTTATTAAAAATTAATGAAAAATTATATTATTTACTAGTGTTCATCTTGTTTTAATTTTCTTAAATACCTATGGTCACAAAATTACGACTAGTTTTATACTTTATGTTTCCGGGGTTTTGAAATAAGTATATTGAAGTAAACTTAGTAATATTGTTTTGTAATGAATTGATATTATAAAACATTTTAATTACCCATTTAGACATGACGTGAGTGTCTGCATTACGATGGTGATAATTTAGGATCATGATTGTCGACACAACTGACGATGCCACCATGAACATGATACAGTTGAAATAAGTACCTATAGATTGTGTAAAAACAGTAAAGTAAAAAAAAAAAAATGTGAATTAGTAATCATCGTAATGGTATTTTATCATTTCTATAAGTTTAATAAGCATCGTGCATCAATGTTTTATAAGGTGCGAAAAAAAAAAAAATGTACGTATAGCTAATTTGTGACTTTGAATATTATTGTAAGTTGAACGCGTATAATGACAAGTTTATAATTTATATGTACTAAACAAATATCTAATTTTAATAGAACTCTGTAATAGAATCCTGGTAAAATGTACGTATTATTAAATTTTGAAGAAAAAAAAAATGTAATGGTCGAGGAAGAAAAAAGTATACTAAATAAACTACAAAAATACTCGTAAAATTAAGTCAGACATAAACAAGACAAGAACTGTGTATATTTTAGAGAGATAGATATAGGTAGTAGGTAATGTACTACTCATGCAAGTAATACAGTAAGTTATCGTTACATTCGTAAATATCATTGTATTTAAATTAGTTTTTTTTTTTTATATAAATCATCAAGTCTTGTTTAGATCATCGTCTTTATATAATTATTGTACATGAAAACTTAAGACCATGAATGAAACGTATAGATTGATTTTTTTTCTTTTGTGTTTATCACCAATAAATTACCATCAAGCAAAATCATTTGTCATCTGCCAAATAAGAAGAAAATAAACCGTTTTATTTATTTAAAACAAATGTTTTCACCAATATGTTATATCGTAGTAACAAAAATTAAGAACAAACAGTGCGTAATAGACACTGGACAATTAATATTATTATAAATGATTATTTAATTGTGACTGTGCATGTCGCAACGTGAATACTGTTTTTGATATAATCTGTAAAGTATAGTAGAACATTTACCCACATTTTTTGTTTACAAATAGAAGGTAGGAAAATAATTCAAGTATATGTATTACCAAAATGAATGAACGATTAATTTTAAATTAAATAGTTTAAAATCATTATGAAAACCAGCTAATACCCAGTTATACTAGTATAACAAAGTGCTTACAGGAGTACATATTACAAAAATGTACTTTGATTTGGTAAATAAAATATTTATAAAACTAATATAAATATAAAAAAAAAATTTGTATTTTATATTTGATTTTCATCATCAACTTGGTATATGAGTAGATTAAACAAAATATCAGGACGTAATCTAGGTATATGATTAATGTCTGATCTGGGCGAGTTTTGTTTCATAATTTTATGTAAAAATCAAACACGTTACGGTTCTATATAAGAATTTTTCCGATGACACAAACATTTTATTCGGGAATATTTAATTTTAATTAACTGATACAATATTTGGTTGGATATTTGATACAATTATTTTGCTTGATGTTTTTGAAATTAATGTACGAGTTCTAAAATTTTATTTGAGCAGCATCGTATGGTTGATACTCATCTATGGTCTTAAGGTATTATCATATTTTAAATGACTTATACAAATTGGAGTTAAAATACATTTTTGTTTACTAGCCATCGATTCAGTCAAAACATTCATTATAACATGCGTTTTAATTTTAAATGTATTAAATATACATTATTCTGATATTTAGAATTATTTTTCAAACTTGTGATTATTCAACAAAAATTAATATTATGTCAACATATTTTATTTATTTTAACCAATTTGTATCAAGTCATATTACTTTAAATTAAATACATAATTTTTAAGAAACTACCGGCTTTGTTACTTGGAGGCAGAGGGGCCCACAAATGTTATAATAGTAATATACACACGTTTGGTTAATTTTTTTTTGTTGATTTTTTAAATCTTTTAATTTGTGAAATAAACAAATATTGTTTAATTTACAATTTAAATTGGTTAATGTTTGAGTTTGACGCGATAATATCGGTTTAATCAGTTTTATTGTTTTCACACACCATTGAGAAAAAAAAAAAAAAATAAAATTATAAAATAAATCATGGGAGGAAAAAACGGAAACAATGATACGATTGTGACATAAAAACCATACAAAATAATAAAATAACAACAATAATCATTATTAATAATTGAAGAATATTTTTCGTTAAAAAAAAAAAAAAAAAACAATAAAAACATGATTATGATTTGTGATAAATGAAGTAAGTATTAAGTGTTTGTTTTCAGTTATTGAATGATTGAAGTTTGGAAATCGATAGATCACTGGTGTAGTCTGCAGTTCACATCATCTGGTACCATGTTTCGGTTATAATGGTGTAGTCAGAGGCGTAATTAAAAAAACTGAAGAAAAAAAAATTATAAACAAAACACAACAATAGTTAAAATAATGATAATAAATGACAGTTAGATATCTTCTGTTATAAGTGATTAAAAAAATAATGATAAAACACACTGACACGCATTCATAACCACAAACAAAACTGTAGTTTAAAAATGTATAAAGAGTACATTTATAAAAAACATACGTTTATACACATGGTTATTTAGTGATTTTTTTTTAAGCATATTTATTTTTTAATTTTATTTAACATGTGAACGGATTTCTTTCTTGTTTAGTTTATTTTAGGTTTTATCGAGAGCTGCAGAATATCAAATACAAGTACGAATGCACAATGAAACTCGGTGACGATTAAGTAGCTTATGAAAAATAAAAAACGACAGCATGCTATAGAAATGTTTGTAATGATGTTGAAGAAATATGATGTTATTTATGTGTAATTGTATGTATGTAAATCGCCACATTGCATGGAGAACATCGACTTTTTGAAAAAAAAGACAACTAAATAAATTATAACAATAATAATAGTAATAGTAATAATAATAATTAATTTTTTTTAAATTGCTCGTTTTTTGTGTCTTGGTAATTGTATAGCAAAGAAATTGTAATCTCCTTATTTTTACTTTCTGGTTCACGATATTAAAAAATAATGAGATACCTACCTACTAAATGTTCTACTTATTTAATTTGAACATAAATAAGGCAAAACGACAAATAAATGATAATAATATATTATAAATTATAATTACAAAGTTGAAAAATTTTTACGTCAATATAAAATTTCTCATGTATCTGTTATAATTACTTTTGTGTACGTATTGAATGTTGATGAAATTTTCAAAAATATAATTTTAGTTGCTATCATTTATTGATAACCGATTGTTGTTGTCTTATGGAAGTCGAAAAATTAATATTATGTAGGTGCCGATTATTGTCTATAGGTACTCTATAGCATTGTCAATGGGTTTTGAAACCTATTTGTTTTTTTACATGATTTTGTCGTAGTGAGTGTGTTAAATGTGACGTTTTATTTTGTATATGCACGAGAAAACAGAGAAAGTAAGAATAAGCTGAGCTGAACACAAATCACATAATTCCGCAAAAATAAAATATTTATTACAATATAATATTATATATTAATATACATATAATGATATTATGCTTTACGCGTGTGTGACTTTATTGAAACGGAAAAAATTATAAAAAAACCATCATAATATGCAGTATGGTTGTATCGAAAAAGATTGATGTGTAAATTATGTATATATACATATATTTATGTATACAATATATATTAATATTTAATATGTATGCATATAAAATTATGATTAAAAAATTGTTTTTGTGACACCTAAGTGCTAAATATGATTTAAAAAAATTAAATATATACATAAGTATGTATTAAAATTTAAAATTTAAAATATAACTATGTATGATGTATATTAGTATTATATATTATACTATATTGTTGTTCCTAATAAGACATTTATTTGTTTTTATGTTTAGTTTTAGCTGACCTAGTAAGGGAATAGCTTCAGACGTTTGTGGTAGGGCATCGGCTATCATGAGTGAGAATACGGACAGTGATAGGAGGATTGTCACTCCTGAAACAACATAAATGCCAAACACCACACATTCCATTAAATAATAATAAGTAAGTAAGTAATAATAATAATAATAATAATAATAATGATAAATGATAGTAAAAATATAAATAATAATCACATTCATAATAATAAAAACAAATATAACAGTAATAATAATAATAATAATGCCTAATTATAAAATAAAAACAAATTGTTTAAATAAACGAAAACGGTCATAGGTATGCTACCAGTGACTAAAATAATGGTAAAACTAATGGACAACAATCATTTGAGTAATAGAAACAATGAACCACAAACTGTCAAGCGGGCGTGCACGACAATTTATGTTTTGAAACCTATAATGACATCTTATATTTTGTGTCGATGAATACAATATTATTCTGTTTCAATATTTGCTGTAATTTTCAAAACGTATAATAAGCTGTATATAAACGACATATTAATTAGTATTATTGTATAGTGTTTGAATTTGACCGGAAATAAACTTGAACAAAATGGCTAACTACGCGAAAACTACTTAATAAAAATTACGTGTGTGCTTGCCTGTTAATTTAGTTTTTTTTTGCACAAATCATTATTATTTTTTCTACATCATTACCATATTGTTATCGATTAGATACGCTTAAAAATTGGTGTTTTAATCTGGAGACCAGGTTTGAAGGGTATAATACAAAATATAATATTTAATTTATTCAAATATACAATATTCCTAGCGGTTATAGTCCCATTTATCGTTATTGGAACAATTTAAGTTATAGGTAGGTAAGTAATATATTCCAACAGCAGAACATTAAAATGTAAGGGAATCTCGTTTAGGAATTGAAGTACCAACAGCTTTTTATTTTTATATTTAAAACACAATATATATATATAGACACTAACTCTAACCATAATATAGTGTATAATATATCTGTGTTATGAGATGTGACGTTGTTGTTTTGATACAGATAAAATTAAACTGAGAGAGAAAGCAGCATTTTTACAGTGCACAAAAAAAAAGTGATATTATTATTGCTTTGACTCATATAGTTACACTAGTTATCAAGCAGTCTTCGGTCAGAAGCTAAACTCCACACATAAAAAACATATTTTATCGCATTACGTCAAAGTGCTAAAACATTTAAAACACAATTTTCGGAGTAAGTAAACAAATAAATAACAAAATAAAACAACAAAATATACATTGAAAAATACATGCAATTTTTTATTTTTTTTTTTTTTGGTAACACCGCGGTGTGTGTTTATTGATCTCATATAATGTACGTCCTACTCATTATACTCTCACTCCTCAAAATTGCCAAACTTACGATGTCTAAATTAACTTCCTACTTATACTTAGTAAAGCAAAAATGGTTTATTGCCACTTTGTAGAACATAAAGTATTATGTGTATGTAAACATTCAACATTGTCAAATTTGTCTAACTATTGAATGAAATAAGTTATTTAATAGTTCTGTACATACACAACTAATAAAGTTTGATTAATATCATTATTATCATTGTCATCACCATACTATAATTATTATTTTATGAATGGCTATGTATCATTTAGCAAAACGATTGAATAGTTGGTAAAAATCAACAGTAGTACATTTTTCGAAGACGTTATCATTAATGGTCTTTGAACATGGAAGTTGTGTATAACGCAAAAACAAAACGAGTTTCGGACTTTATAAAGTGGTCTTAAGTCGGAATTACAAAGAAAAAAAAGCGATTTCTTGAAGTGGTTTTGACATAATATTTATTGGTATCGTGCATATATTATTATCATGAGTGTAAGTATAAATAAATTGAGGTGCATATTTTGAGTGTATTATTGAATATTTTTCGTGAACAGAGGACTGATAGTGAATATTAGTGTATTACCCGACACGGTTCGGATACGGGATGTACCTAAATAGAGGAATTAACTCGGAGATGGTCGTTGGTGTATTAATCAAATAACGAGAGAAAATGTGCGTTATTAAACAGAGAAATACGACTACCGGTTAGGTCTACCATCATTTTAAAACCATTTAATCATATACCCGCCAATATGAAGTATGTAAGTAGTCGTAATTTGGATGTTTGGCGCAAATTCTGTGAGTCTGGAAGCGCGATCATAAGCGTAACATTATTATACATATTTTATTGTTCTGAACTATAAAAAATATAACATCCATCGAGGTAGGTAGTATGTGTGTGTGTGTGTGTGTGTGTGTTTGGAGTTCTAACAAACTATATAATATATCGCATCTAAAATATGCACTATATAAGCACTCCATAGGCGGACTTAGCCCACAAAAATAATAAAAGCCCTCCAAAATATTTGACCATTCTTCATACTAAAGCCCTCTTTTATAAAAAAATAATAAATATCCCCTCTAAAATTGTTATCAAAATATCCGCCTATGAAACACCCTAAATTATATAACAATGTAGTTTTGAATGATAATGACATGTATAATGACTTTCAGTAATAGGTTATAACGATCTCATCACGTGCAGTACATACGTCATTATCTATAATTATATAAAATCTATAAAATTTACACATACGATAATATATTTTATGTATTTACTGTCAACGATGATGTAAGAGTGTAAATAGTTAAATAAATTGTTTCGGTACACAATATTAATTTGATCTTAAGGAAAGCAATTAAATTACGAGCTTCGAATGCATAGAGGAAGTAAACAACCACAGTCATCCGAGTTGAGTTTGTATTTTTTTTTATTTGTATACTTATTACCTATGTAAAATTTGAAATGATAAACAAAAAGTTAGCGGTATAACTATACCATAGTTGCGATTATACAAAGCGTTTTAAGGCAGTATAAGCTAAAAAAACATTTGACGAAAGTTCTTTTTGAAATCAATAAATTTTTGAGCAAACCATTATATACATTCCTAAATGATGCCACCATATAACTACAGGTGTATTAATATTTGATTTTTTTTTTTTTTATTAATAAGCATATTTCACTAAAATATAACAAGCGTCTTTTGTATTGTTTTTTTTTTTAGCCATAATATGAAAACAAAACAAAATTTAAAACCAAAATAAATAAATACTTGATACTATGTGAAGCCTCCAAGCAATCTGTGACCAGAACTAAAATAGTTTTGAACAGTAATAATAATATTATACTTTTTCTTCTTTTCTCATGATATTTATCACACATTAATTATGATTTGTATTAATTATTAAAGTTCCCCAAGTGTTGTACCCCTGCCATCCAAGTACAAACCCGTAAACATGTGCAAATAATAATAATTATTAATAATAATAATAATAATAACCACAAAAATTATAGTAATATGATAGAAACAACAACAACACAAAGAAAAATAACAAACTTTTAATTTGATTATACCTATCAGTGGTAACTCAGAGGCAGGTGGCATTGTTTCGCACACCATATTTAGGAAGAATGTAAGCGATAGCAAAACCGTAACTCCTGTTCGCCAACATTAAAAAAAATAAAAAAATAAATTCAATTATGGAAATCAATACATAATATTATCTGCAAAAGATAAAAATAATAATTATAATAATATAAAGTATGTATCGTATAAAACACTGCAATTGTCTATAGTAAATATATCAAGCTGAAAAATATGTTTAATATTAATGCCAGTCTTTAGGAACCCGGTCTCCAGTTCCACTTGAGTTTTATAAATATATCTGTTTTTTTTTTTTTTTGTAGTTTATTAATTACCTAGTGAAAATTATTGAAACGCGAAGAAAAAAAATGTATATTTTAAAACCCGATCAAAATAATAAGCATAAATAAAATTTTTTCAGCTAATTATTCCTTAAGAACATTAAGCCAGAATAAGTGCCTAGAGGATTACTTTTAAAGTACATTTTATGGTAAATTATTTTGAATTAAAACGCGCAAATTCGTTAATAATAATTATTCCAACTAGGTACTTATCGAACAAATACGTTTTTGAGAAACTATGAAAATAACCATTTCCAAAATTTATTTCATTAGGAAACGTAAGTGTAAACGTTTACGATCACGACGTTTGTTCTTCTCATACCATTCACGATAAAAATGTTTATTATAGTTAGTTAGTTTACTATAGTTAGTTAGTCATTAGAGCTAGTATAATAAAAGTATGATTAAATTATTGAAAATCAATTTTTTTTTTTTTTTGTAGAAATTAGTCATTACACTTCAGGTTTTAAACAAATAAACGTGGAAATAAAACCCAACAATTTTATCCATTGAAGTTTGAAGAAGCATCCTACATAACAAATTTGAAATTATTTATACTGTACTGATTAAAATTATTTTTTTTAACGGTATATTTATTGAATTTTTATTTTATCGTATGTTTAATCAGTTTTTTTTATGAATTTTAGGGAGTAATTATTTACTTTTGCTTCATTGTGTTAATTTATAAATGTATTTATTAGAAGTTCCTAGACTTTGTTCATTATATTTCAACACCGCAAATAAAAGTATTAAATATTTAACGTTGCAAATTTTATTTGTACAGCGATTCTGGTTTGATCATTATAGTATAATAAGATTTGATTTAAATTTAGTATTTATTACAATATATCATACTATAAGAAAGATTTGTACAAACATAAAAATCATTCTTGGCTACATAACGTAACTTGTTGAATGTCGATATACACTATATATGTATATGTATATATCATATATCACGTAGCCATACAAAACAAAAAAATTTAAATAAAAAAATTAAACTAAAGAAAATAAAACAAACAATATAAAGAGGAAAAAATCAAACCATTATAATAGGGCATAGAATATAGGTACTTAACGTTGTTGACCTCAAATGTGTTTGTGAAAAAATACAACACTATTATTACAATATTTCTATGTATATTTTAATATACATATACAAGTACAAATGAAATGTATAGCTTTATAAGATAATCAAAAATAGTATACTCAGTAGGTACGTTTCGGTTACCAGTGTGGTCGTTTTGTGTGCCCTTCTTAGCCAAGTCATGTGACCACGAAAAACAAATAAAAAATATATTATAACAATTTATTATATATATATTTTATACGCATTTGATTTTCGATAGAAAAAAAAAAAAACGAAAAAAAAAACGAGTACGTAAGATACGAAATGTCTCCGTTAATCGTGCGTTACCTAAAAGAGGAACTGCGTCTGAAGTAGCCGGCATTGTCTCGGCCACCATGTTTAGGAAAACGGTCAACGACAGAAGAATCGTTACACCTTTAATTAAAACAATTATATTTATACGCCTATCATGAGAATAAAAAATAAAAAAAAAGTTTAATCAAAATATAAAATAAAAATAACTTTCGATTCTTGTCATTTAAACGACGATGACAAATTATAATAGCATCGATGAAAACAATTCAATGCCCAACTACCGTAAACCTGGACACAATAATTTATCAAACTCACGGTCAGGTAGGTATCACCGGAGTCTATTTCACACCTCAGAGACACAAGTATTAATTATAAATAAATCGTACATATTTTTAACGTTTACAAAATACACACATTAAGTATAATATAAACGTGATGTTTAGTCATAAACACGTACAAAATCAGTTTTTTTTTATACACAACCGTCAACAATTAAACTTTTTTTTTTAATATTTTTCAAGTATGGCCAATGAATCGTTTATAGAAATGTTATCTAGTTTAATTTTCATCATATTTTAAGTTTGAATTACGTCCCAATGTTAAAATAAAATTTCTGAGAATGGAAAAAAAAATTGTTTTTATTGAAACCATCTACTTACTATAAAACATACGCTGACCGATATTGTATTATGAAAATAAATTGTTCATTTCATAGTTAGTAACATGAAAAAATTGCCGGTATGATAAAAATTAATCTTCGGAACATCAATTTTCACGCAATTGTTTTTTAACAAAAAGTTTTAATTTTCTAAGATTCAAATTTAAAGTAATACGTGTTGTTCATTGCTTTGGCACTTAACTCAAGTGTAGGATATGTACACTATCTTGTTGATATTTTCAGTCTATCGACCACGCCGTTGACAATCGCTGTATTATGTTTTAACTAATACTATTTTTTAACTAATCGAAAAATAAAATCAATGTTTTAGACGGTTGTACAACAAACGTCATATTAAAAACCATCTTGAGTATATACTGCGGTGGTCCTATTAGTCGAAACATGTGGGTATTCTATAGAAGGGATATCGATGTAGACCAGGGAGGAAGGATCGACGGGTCTGGACGTTCGTCCACAGCAAAAATTGAAAATATAGTATACGTTTTAACAAATTTGCAAACGTTATACGCGTTTGTGTAACCTTTCAAATGGATTTCCTACAATTTAGAAAACGACCAGTTAAAATGACACGTGAGGTAAGTATACATCGCGTTTCTAATGCATTTAAAGTATACCGCGTTAAAATATTGAACGAAACTGTAAAAACAGCCAAATTGAAACCGGAGATATCCAAAGGATTCTCACGTTATTCCTGTCACGTCACCGATAAACCGATTTTTCTCGGCACGACACGTCTTCCGCACGTTTCGCGTCGTCCGTTTATCGCGTGTATCTTGGCACGCGCTCAACGATCGTGTTCTTAACACGTCTGGACATGTGTAAGTGTTTGTTTTAAAGTGTGTTTTGGTGCCACGCATTATTGCGATAGTTTTACAGAACGTAAGAGTTGTGTGTCGCATACTATTGTATACCTAAGGTCATTTTCTCGCCGCAATCTGAGGGCAGCGTGAAGCCGAGCACGGTCATAGCAGCCAGAGTGACGCTCGGAAAGATCAGGTTGACGATGTAATAAATCGTTCTACGCCGAATGAATATGGTAAACGTGATATCCACGTACGGGTTCGGGCAACAAGAGTAGTTTTTCAAGCTTCTCGTTGCTTTCGTGTCTGTAAAATACTGTTTTTCACAGGACAAAAAAAAAAAGAACCACTCCGACGAACATGTATTCCCTGGAGCTTGATAAATCTCTCAAATTAAATACAAAATATGCCGCAATCACACACAGTCGCAAACGGTGTAGGTTCTGGCAATACGGCACTTCTAATACTAGTTAAGTGACGTTAATGCACAAAAATAGTTACGTATTATTATAACCCACGGGTTTCTGCAATTACTGGGTTTACGGTCGCTTGACGGATTCGTTGTTCGGTTAACGACCGTATGATAGTCCAAAAAAAAAAAAAAAAATACTTGTGAAACAACAATTTGAAAATTACAATTGTTTTGAATAAAAAAACCGTGCTTGCGACGCGCACGAGCGCGTGTGATCAAGCACATTTTGTTCGTTGTGGTGAAACGATTAAACTTATAAATCGCGTCTCTCTTTGCCCTTGTGTATATTATATGTCGTTGAAGCTTGATTGTTTGTTAATTGTTCGATAAAACAGATACTCGTGTACGGAGAAGTATGTCTACACAATTTTAAAATTTTCTACACTAGGACAATATGTTCGTTGCTATAACGCGAATAAAATCAATTCGTAATTTTGTAAACAGAAAACATATATGAACAATTAAATACGTACGACGGGGATATAGTGACGTCTAAAATTCGAATACCATATTGGCGATTATAGGGCTCAAAGAGAAAAAAACAATCAGGGACTTTAATATTTATTATTATTTTTTGGACCAGGAGAGTCGAAATTTCGAAAATTTTCTTCGTAATTGTTAACAACAGGACGTGTTACGTAGTCTGTCTATTTATTTTAGTCGATTATTTCGTGTTTTAAGTACGATATAGAATGAAACAAATGTTCATACGTATAATGGATTACGACTGTATAACTCGAGTTATACAGCCGTTCGGGAACGTCAGTCGACAGGCATACGACTCACGAGTGCTCAAAAAATAATCGAAGGCGCGTGTTTTAGCGCGACATTTTTCATATCAAGTTTCCAACGAACACGTTACTATCGAAATAAGATGTTTTCTAGATTCGACAAGAGAGACGCGAAATTATCTGAAAACGAACACAATATATTTTGAGCTGCGCAATAGTATTATACAAACACACACACACTTTAGTAAAAAAAAATTTTACACAACTTCGTGACAAGCAAATGCGCGGTCCTTGGCCGCGGTGCTTGTCTGTGACTATTAAACGTGTTGTACTTGTAGCTAGACGTCATAATCGGTACATTGTTTTACGCTCATATGTTTTATACGCTGCGTTCAAGATTAAAACGAATGGAGTAAAAAAAAAAAAAAATAGGCGCACGAATAATTATCGTCAACGGGGGTCGTATTGACGGTTGATTCGCAGTAGGTACAATATAATATTATCCACGTGATATACGATTAATTCTAATATCGTAATCTACTGGAGTGTACACGCTAAAATAAAAAAACTAATAAATGATTATAAAAAAAAATATTGATTTCGTTTACCTAGAGATAGTTTTTCGCCACAGTCCGGCGGTAGAGTAAATCCTAGTACGGCCATAGACGCGATCAACACGCACGGGACAATCAGGTTGAAAAAGTAATACAGAGTACGCCTTCTAATTAAGATGGAAAACGTAATGTCTATGTACGGTTCGGGGCAGCAACTGTAGTAGATCACGTTGCGCTTGCCGGGAACGCCTGCCAAAAGGAACACGTGAAGGAAAACCACGTTTAAACACAGAGAAATCGTTATTTATCGTTACAACATCGTTATTAATATATATATATATGTTAATGAAACGTGCTGGACCGTTTTTTCTTTTTTTTTAAACACGTTACCGAAAGACTTGTTTCAGATTTGTTGGTTCGTCGCGCCGTAGGTACATAGTTACGTGTTTTGATCGGAAAAAAAACCGGAGCGGAAAAGTGCGTAGTTTTCATACTCTTGGAAAAGTTCGAATTGCGTTACGCGATCGAGAGAAATTACACGATATTTGCTGTTATGGATGTCTTTTTGGAACGTTCTACGCGAAACACGCGTTAAACTTTTGATCCGATTATCTGACCGTCGATTCGTTCGACGGATTCTCGTCTTCGTCGTCTGCCATGGCCTCCCCCGCACATCTTTCCCGAGAATATATACGAGTATAAACGATACGAATTAAGGTGTTGTGTATTAGGCAACGAGTTTCGCGAGAAGACTTCGAAAGTAAAAAAAAAAAAACGTGATGAACGAGCATTTTTTTTTTTTATATTTAAAAATTGCAGTGTATTCCCTAGGGTGACGTCACGAACGGTGTCGTTCATCATTTTATAGTGATTCGCACGATCTTTTTTTCCCGAGAGCCCGCTATTATGGAGATATTCACGACGAAAATGTATAAAATTAAAGAACAAAAAAATATTAATGAAGTTGAATCGTTATAATGATCAATAATAATCCGTAGTCGCGCGGTATTTTATTTTTTATTTTATAAAAACACGGAACAAAAATTTATAAAAACGACTAATAGCGTGTGTAATGTTATTTTACCAATAAATTTAAAAAAAATATTATAAACGCGTGTGACACATAATACAAAGAATGTCGGACTAAACATTTATAAGTCAGTATCGTTAATTTTTTTAGGAGTATTGTAGTTTATTAGTATACGTCAATGAAAATAGAGATGAAAACACTTCTCAAAAATCATTATTTGAACGATTTTCTTACAATTCACGGGCGAATTAAGCTTTTGTTCGATTTCAACGGTCCAGACGCCCTGTTTTGTTTACACAATGGTCATGTTTATTATTTATGGTTAAGCAAGTGTAAAAAATATAATAAGCTAAAAAAAACGCGTACAAATCTGTGCAACAATTATTCCAAATAATGTGAGCCATACATTCTAAAAACTATGTTATGAAGAACATGGATTTAAGGATGTAAATACAAATAAAGCGTTCAATGAATGGTGTGTTAAATTATATTAAAACTTAGTTTTCAACGACTTCTTGCTTTCACGTCAATATTTTTGTAATTATGTTTACAATTAAGAAGGATCTATTGCATTGTAGCTGAAATGAATTAACTTCTTGAGGAGCTATATTCATGTAAACATTAAAAAGTTTCACAAATAATTATATTTAACGCAAAGTATTTACTTGTAATGAAAGTTACCTACCGAATGAAAATATTTCACCAAATAGATGAATTTTTCTGAATTAGATATAACAGATGGATGAATTTTTAAATTATGATTTTGAGTTGTTTCATAAATAATTCTATGAAAAGTTCGTGAACACAAACTTATTTAAATTTAAATTTAAAATGAAAAATTGACTTTCGAACCATGAACATTTAAAAATAATATCACGAAAGAGTTAGGTATTCACGTATCTATAGTAGTTACCCACAGGTAACATGTGAAAGCAAATTGACAAACATGCGGGTATAAATATGTTACTAAATTAAAAACTAAAATGAACTAAGCATGCAATCATTTATGAAATAACAATGACAAAGTTAAACATTATGAACAAAAATTCTTAATAGTGCTTAAATTTCACGTCAAAACTGTTTGTTTTTTGAGTTTAGTGAATTTATTTACTTATAAACATTTAAATTGTGTATGTAATAATAATCTAACGTGTTAAAGATTCAAATTACAGTGATGTTCCACAAAAAAAAAAAAAAAAAATTGGTTATGTTTTATAATACTATAAAATAAGAAAAAAAGACGACAATAAGTGGTGAATTTGAGGTAGGTATGTACTAAATTTAGCAGCAAATACTATCGTAGTTTTAAAAAACTATATTTTTAAACAGTCTTGAAATTTTGAATGATTATGAATCTGAAACAATGTATTACTTTTGTAATGATACAATTTTTATTGAATTAGTTTGAAAATTTAAAGATGAAAGTTATTATATATATAGTAATTGTTTTTTTTGAGAACAAATATTGTAATCTTACATTACGATTTCACAATTGAATTTTGTAGTTAATCAAAGTGCACAGAATAAAATTAAAATTATTTCAACCATAACAGTAATAGCAAATTATTTATGGACCCAATATAAAAATAGTGACACATCCGAATCTTTGAAATGGCTTATTTTGTATCTTTTTTTACAAATTCGTATTATTAAAAATACACAATATATTGGTACATTGTAATTATAAAATTCACCACTCATATATAGATTATACTGTGATTTTACAAATCGTTGTGATCTATAGTGCAAATTTAGTATTGTTTTTATTTAAATTTTATTTGTGTTAAGTTTAACAATTAAGATATTATTCAATAATGTTGTTTTTATCCCAAGATTTATCTATTTTTTTTTTAGAAAAGGTAATTGGAAATTCAGGAACCTAGAATTTTCACCGTAGGATGATTATTTCAGAAATTTTTCTGTTGAACCCTGTTCGAATTTTGTTTTCAAATCTAGTAAGTTCATTTTTACTGCGTAAGTACAAATAGAATTGAATAAAATTTCTTTTAAAAGAAAAAAAAAAAACATGAAACTACATTAATCTCATACTAAATGTAACCTACATAAGCTAATATATATTTTCTATTTAGAAAGTTATATGTACCAATTAGTTATCTAAAAAAAACTAATTACTTTAAAACTGTATGTATGTATGTTTGTTTATATGTATAATATTATTTTCATAAAATGTAGAATTTTGAGATAAACATAATAAAACATTACAATTATTGGCGAAGGAAAAATAAAAAAAAAAAAAAAAAAAATATTCAACAACTTTAAATTGTAATAAGTGATTAATTTTCTCTCAAAAAACCACAATTCTACCTAAAATGTATGTACGGTTAGCAATAATATCCAACAAATTACAAGTTAAAGCGGCGTTAAATTTTCATTCTGAAAACGTATTGCCTTTCTTACCGAGTAGGTCCCATTCACCGTTAGTAATAAAACCACTGATGTCCCCTCCGTTGTCATCTTGTAGCTGAAGATCCAACTGAAATACACAAGAAAAACGATTACGTCTGTGAGAAACTTTTGGATAGCTCGAAATTAGTGTTATTCCAAAAACTCTCAAAACCGTTGCGAGTGATCATCGGCACGTTGAAAAGTTAAATTTTTATATAGATTTCGCGAAAAAACAAACTACACCTGTATGCAATAACGGATATTATGAAGTTTCGCTCAATCGTCTCGTATTTCAGTTTCGACTGTGAATTTGTGTTTCGGGCCCAAACTAATACGGAATAACGTTTTGGCGGTTACAACCAAATACGCATTTACAGTAGGTAAAGTACCTACACGTTCGGTCGTGTTTACCTGAAATCCGTCGTAAGTCCAACTGCCGAATTTCATATCACATTTCTGATCGTCAAATGGGAACCACGTGATGTCGATCTTGCACGTACTCTTGAATATACCCGGGGGTATGAACACACAACTACCGTTGCTGTTCACCACGACGTTGGTCGCGTAAGTTCCATCAAAACCCTCGTCAGCACTGGAACACGCACATCGTCATCACAGATTATGTATTTATACGTAACGAGCGGAAAACTCATGACGTTAAGTTTGTATTAATACAGTTAGTTGTGCGAATCCTGCAGTGATTTCAAAGTAGATTTTTAATTTATAAACTTTTGAACGAAGAACATAAATATCACTGATTTTATAACACGTGGTGGTTAAAAAAATGATAACACACGTTGTTATATTTTTAGTGCGTTGATTAGTTTCATTAAAAAAATCGCTACTCAATGATTGAGTAAAGTGTACAAAGTGATTGATTAAATAGTGGACGATACTGCACAATCTAAAGTTGTTTATAGAAAATAGTTCATACTCCACGGAATTCGTTTGCAATTAAATCAATTTTTTTCTTAAAATACCGTCGCTTATGGCTCGAGTTCTACTGTCGTCTTGAAACATCTAAACATTTACGTTCTTCCGTGAATTTCGTTTTAATTACACTTCATTTAATGAATGAACTGTTAAGGCGGAGGGCTACGAAAATTTTTAGTCCACACCGCTCACTGTTCTTGCAAATTTTTACGTATAGGTACGGGAGAAGTCGGTTTTGGAGTACCTATTTTATGTTATTTGATTTTTTCGGAGTATACAATTTTGGAATCGTTCTAATTTAATCTACGTTTGTTGAACATTCAAGTTTTAATATATTTTTCCCAACGCATAAATTCAACTATACAAAGATTTCAACGTTATTAAGTTATATTTAAAGAAATTTGGATAGGTATGTAATAAGAAAAATATTAAAATTTGATTGTTCAACAAGCATCGATTAAATTATAACGATTCAAAAATTGTTTACTTTGAAAATATCGGACAACGTTAAGTACTCCAAAAAAGACTTTTCCAGTGCACGATGGTGTACTAAAAATGTGTTTAGTTTTCCGCGGTAAGGGAAAATATTTTTTTTTCACCTAATTCATAAATATTAAAATACTAAAAAACAGTTGTTACTCTATATTTCTGTAGTTCATATCAAAGTTATTTTACACTTTTAAAATGTTCATTAGTTGTATACAATTATTATATGACATATAATTTTTTTACACAAATTTTATCCATATCCATATGACAGTGACGAAGCGTTGAAAAAACAATAAATGCGTAAGAGCATTCTATTTTTGTTTTCTACGCTCATAAATCTCACAATTTTGTTTAACTCGAACTTCTGCAGTTTATCGCTAGTCAGATTTTACAACTTCGTGAAAACAACACTATGCTTTTCGAATGATTTATTTTGACTCATATAATTTTTGTTGCTGGTAAATGAATAATCGTTCTATTTCCTATGCTGTCTGAACTCATACTTTTTTTTTCTAGTTTTTGTATTCTAAATAACCTCCACTTGGTCAGTTTTCTAACTTAACGACAATACTTATGTCTCTTATCTTATGGTTTGACATTTCATTGAAATTTGGTTTGGAAGTTTTTCAAAAGTTGTATTCATTTTATACTAATGGGATTTTGAAGTTTTTTCTAAGAACGAACCTTTAAAACAAATCATCGATCAAGATTCAGTTCAACTGATTTGGTGAATAAGTTTTACAACTATATCGTCAAAGCGTGACAACCCTTTTAGCTATTTCTTTCATATACCACCGACTCATAATTATCTTCAACGCAGTTGTGTAATATTTATTCATTTTCCTACTAATTTAGCTCAAAGTTGATTTGAAATAATCGCATAATAATGAAAAAAAAAATAAAAAAAATACTTAGTATAAAAATTGCGATCCAAACATTTCGATTTCGATATATATTGTTGCCCAATGAAATGTACAGCGTTGGCACATTGTTTTGTGTTCATAACTTTTAAATTGTATGGAAGTTTGATCACAATCTATATTATTTTTGCACTACTGTCTTTCAGAAACCTATTTTTTTTTAACTTCTGTCCGGCTCCCTTGAAACCAATCAACGTCCGTGAAGAAAATCAGTTTACGATTTGAATTTTAAAATTATGGTTGATTATGGGCAGGTGTAATAATACAGTCGTCACTAATTATTATTAAACTATTTAAATTACAAAATATAGATGTTAAATTCGATATTTTGGAGAAAACTTTATAAACTTTAGGTCTAGGGCAAGTAGTTCCTTAGGGTCTCCTGAAATTAGTACTACCCATGTCCGAACCAACTCAATAAACTTATTTTCAACTTGCATGACAAATAATGAGTGTTTGTCACAAAATTAGTTTTATGTTGTTACAAAATGTGTGAATGCGTTTATGAAATATGTGTACTGACCTATTGTACATGAGCATGTCCGGTTTCCATATCTTGTGTGGTGGTATTCTCAAATCCTTGACACCTCCGTAATCGCTGTGGTTCCACCTGAGGTTGACATCATTCCACTCCTATAGTTTTAAAATTTAATAATGCAACCATTATAATATTACGTTATAATATATTATAAAGCAAAAGGAGATCAGTAATGTCCCGTAAAAACAAATAAATATAAAGATACTATAGATTTAGTATGAGAATCATACTTCAGTTAATCGTTTTAAGAACAACTGTCAACTGAAACTTTTTCTATTCACGAGTAAAATAAAAAACAGTTTGTATTAAGTACTATCAGTTTCAAAAATCAAAAGGTTATACAAGGCCATTTTGGAAAGATTACTTTTAAAATTTTATCAATTTAATGGTCCTAAAAGAGACAATCCTGTGAATTTTTATTCTAAGTATACTTTATGTTTCCTAATTTCGGTAAAAATTATACTGCCGAAGGACTTAAAAAATAATGACGAGTATTTTTTTCTTTGACTTTTTAAAAATAACTTCGCTTTTAGTCATAAATGTTTACACTGAAAACCACTTTTTCCGTTCATTTATTTGTCACTTGGTCGCATTACGTATGTGTGATTAATCGTTTATGTTTTATTCGTTTTTGTGATTTAAGGCCTAAGGGTGAAAATCCACAAAATAAAATTCCTTATTTACAGTAGCCACAATGCTTGTGTATGTGTAGGTTAGGTTACCAACGATTGTGTATTACCAACATTAATCAAGGCAAAACTAAATGTATTTGTTCAGAAACCTCGGAATGAACGTGCATGTTACCTATGGGGGTAAATAAGTTTCATTAAACTTACTCTCGTCTCTCACTGTACTTTTCATCCGAGTTGGTGTGTAAACAGTTATTTTGAAACACATTTTGTGAATTACAAAAGCAATAGTGGGTTTCTGTATTTTGTGCACGTTTAAACTCCCTTCTCACACAACTACGTCGCTATTTAAAAACAATTTGACTACGCATTTTTTCCCCTATGTAAATGTGTTGCCAAAATTTTTCTCCCGAACACTGTGGCATTGTTTTTTTTAGTACGTTTTATACTATCATAAATCATTTACTGCTCAGGTTATTTAGCGTTTATAATGGATTCGGCTTGCTACTCGATCGTATATTTTACTGATTTATTTTACCGAAGAAGAATTTTAAGAAATTTAACTATATATTTTTGGCAAAAATAATCAGTATTTATTATGCTCCAGTAAGATTTTTTAAATTAGAACTGGAACAATTTATCATGACAATTACGAGTCACGTCATGATTTCCGATTTCACATAATGATATTCCTTAGGTACTTTATCCACATATATTATTATTTATAGTTATGCAATTGTGATTTTCAATCTAAATGTTACTTGACAATAAAAGTTGTTGTAAAAATCTATTGTTTTAAAAATAATACTTTTTTTTATAACTTTTTTTATTACAATGAGGCGTTTTTTCATTCGCAAAAACAATACAACTGCAGACGTTTTAATTTCCTATTCTACTACCAGTCCAATTGTCAACTAAATTTGTCAGCGATGCACATTAGACTTTTAAAACTTTTTTTCTTAGTACAGTATTATGATTTTAAGAAAAACAAAAAAACGTTTCATTTTACACAAATAAAAACAACCGAGACGTATTATAATTTGTCGTTTTTTGCCATTGTCGTAAAATAATATTGCAACCAAATCTTTTTTTTCAACACTTACAACCACAAAATTCAACTGAGTTTTAATTGTTTTCGTCAACTATATTATGTGTAAAAATATTATTGTTATAACTATTGTTTGTTAAAAATTTAAAATAAATGTCTAACTCAATAATCTGATAAATGCAAATAAAATGCGTGCTAAAATTTAATTAAATTCTTATAAATTAACGGTTTTACAATATTTTTTTGTTAGAAAAGAAAAGTAGTCAATTTATAATCTGTATACATAATAATAATACAATCAGTGAATATCAAAGTCTAAATTACAACAGAGAAAAAATTAAAAATTCAATTTGATTGAAGGCTTTCATCAACACTAGGTACTTTAGAGTTCTAACATTAAATGGTATTATTAAAAGGAGAAGTAATAGAAAACAATTTATTATTTTTAAAAATTCAAAAGGTCATGTGGCCATTTTCTTTTGAGTTATCGGAGAGGATCGTCCGTAATAATAACAGAAGAGAATAGTCATAGATATTAATGGGTTTAAGTGAGTACGTTTATTTTAACACCGTTTTGTGTAGTGATAACCAGCAATAGTGGATTATGTACAAAAATTGATCGTGGTGCAGTGTACGATTGCTTTTTATCATAGAACGTTTGTTATTTGTCGTAAATTTATCGACTGGAAAAATGTTGAAGGTTAATTTATTTTATGTTTATTACTTTTATTAATTTTCTTTTATTACTTTTAGGATTTAGTGTTATCATAAATTTAAAGTATGTAATGATTATTATAGATTTAAATTATTCTTACTATAAAAATAATTGGTTTTCCTTGATAAAAAAAAAAAAAACTTGTATTAATTACTTATAACTTATAAATAAACTTACCTGATAAACTTATACTAACATACAAGTAAATACTAACATTCATTCTATTGTAATTCTATTGAATTTTGAAGTTTTATACTTTTTATCTTTATGTATGAAATATTTAATGCGTTGAGTACTTAAACGTTTAAAACATATAAACATTTAACGATCAAATTTACTTACTAATTTCAACCACATGTTGGTAATCAGCAATTGATTCTTTTCATCCTGAAACAAACAAGTGCATCAGCATTAACTATATTATATACTACCGACAAACTGTCAAAATGATGACGATAATGTTTAGCTTTTGCCATTCATAATGGCATATTTTATGTGTTCAAAAGATGAAGACCCCAAACATCGATTCATTGATCCGTGGATGTTGAGTTGTAACAAAACTCTCTGTCAATACTGTATAATTTGACAGCGCGAACATTTATTTAAGTATAGACATAAATATTATGGTTTCCATCCCTTTTAAAAATAATTTGATAAATTTATATTCAGTGCGCTTGATGTTTGGGGGTAACTGACATTTACACTCCGAGAACGAATACATAAATTTTAAACATCTCTTCCCCTTTACGGTAAAAAACAGAGTGGCTGTACATTGAAAAAAATACGAATGGAAATGGAAATGTTTTATTAAAACGTCCTCCAGTTTCAGTGTATTCAAAATGTTGAATACACTCAACAACATAAGTATCCACCTTACTCATAGGTACTTAAAGTACTGTTTTTGGTTTCATTCAAAATTTATCATAGGGTAATATATATTGCAAAGCCAGTCCGACAAAAATCTCTAGATATTTTTTATTCTTAAATCGGGATAAAATATTCGTGACCGAAATTCAAAATGTTCACCATTAGTCAAAAGAATTTCAGACTTCTCTGAAAGGTTCTGCCAAGTGAACTTAGTCCGGAGACTTACGAACTTTATAATAAATATTTGTATCTTTATTTTTTCTGTGTAAGGATTAAATATTAATACCTATCTACATTTAATTTATTTACTCATGGTAGGAGCTATTTCTTAGTAAACCTCAATCTTATTATAATGTATTAAATAGGTGCGTACAATATACAAGTGTCAGAATTTTCAAAAACTATTACTGTGTCAAAATTAATTTTCTTGTATCTAGATTTTGAAACATTTAATGGATTTTTAATTTTTTTTTTTTACATTTAATTTTTTAAAAATGGCTTTTTTATTTTTAATAATATTAAATCAAAATATAACTTATCTATAGTGTCATAGTGTATACTGCAGTACCTATACCCAGAAATCGTTCTTTATTTTAAACGACTATTGTAAATTTACGGAACGTTAATTATTTTGTTTAAATTTAAAAGTATAAAATAGATACCTGATACCATGTATTTTTTTAAAAATGTTTAATTACTTTAATATTTTGGTTAAATTTGAAAATTGAGCATTAACTGCATTCTTTTGAAACAATTAATATGATGAAATGAGGTGGTGTTATAAAAAATTTAAAATTTCCTTTTCATTTTTTTTTCTTGCTAAAAATAATACAAATAATGAAAATTTTTAGTTTTTTTTTATCATATTTGTAACCCCTACCAGATTTCAATTGTTTGGTATTTGGCTAGATAAATATGCCTTAGAGTAATGTCAACATAGAATATAGATTCGTTGGATTTTTGTCACCAGCTACGATTATTAATCAAAAGATATAAAACATTTTAAACATATTTATAACCTAACCTAACCGAACAAAAATGGATTTAAAACAAACGTTTCCTTTTTTACGACGGATCCACAACCCATTAGGCGTCTATAAAGTATTTCGATGGCAGAAAAAAAAAAAAAACCAAGTAAGGAAACTCGACGCGGCACTTTTCGAACCTTATAACTTCGCCATCATATTTTACACGTTTATACGCACGCTTTGGCCGCGCTCGTAGACAGAGAGTTTTCAAGCAGATGACTACGTCGACTACGTGAAACTTGGCTAACGGGCTTCTACCGAACAAAACAACAAAAACAGCGGTGACGACAAAAAAAGCGCATTGTTTTCCTGCACCGAAGTTCGACGACTAACGCGCGTACATAAGTATTAAAGACCAATCAAAACTTTTCGGAGAACAAAGTGAACCGTAGTTTTGAACGAAGGCCGAACGCGATGACTAATGTTTATTTTTTGGTGCGTTATTAACGTTTTTAGTATCTATAAAAAAACGTACGTGGACAGCGATAGGACGTACTATTATTATGGATTTATGATATATAGTTATTTAGAGACTAAAATACATTCGGATGAAATGAACGATAAAAGTAATAACGCTTTGAGTTAGTAAGCACGTTTATACCTACGTAATTATAATACAACAAGAAGGTATTTTGGATTTTGTGGATTATAATTTTATATCGTTGTTGTCGCCAAGTATAATTAGATAGCGACATCGTGACAAAACAGATAGGTACAAAGGTAAAAGAGAAAAAAAGGGAGTGATGATATAGGAGAAAAACTATGTAAATTAAAGGCTTGGACAATGATGATATCAGAAAAATGTCGAAATTCCCATTGAAGGGGGTCGGGGACACGACAAATGGCGGTATTTCGTTGGTTCTGGAGGAAAGAGTGTCGTACGAATTCCGAAAATGGTCATAAAAATTCATACAAATTAATAGCTAGAGTCTAATATCAAAAATAATATTTTATGTCCGATTTTACATAAAGGGGGCTGGTGACATATGTCGCTGGCCCCTCTACAGTGTTTTGATTATATCTCTGAAACTAAAACCGTGAAAATTCTGAAAATCGTCGTTCAAATTAAAAAAAAAAAACGTACTAAATATTGGCACCAAAATTGTATTATATTTTTACGTTCGGGAGGCTAGTGACATGGTCGTTGATACTGTGCATTTTTTGATAGTATTAGTTTTATGGTTTTTTTTTTTTTTTTTTTTTGGCGTTTTTTTACTTTTTTAAAGTATTTTTGGGGTGTATATCTATCATTAGTATTAAACCGAATTGAAAATAAAGCATTGCAGTCTTTAGACTTGTACTTACCACGTCTATGATTTGCATGAGCATAAGGCCAAAACTAAGCTGTAGTGGCTCCGATTCATTAGCTACTGGCCTCTCTAGCGTGTTGTAAGGGTCTAATAAATCGTTGAGCAATCGCTTCTCGTGAGGTCCGCATAGCGTTTCTGTAAAATTCAAAATAAATCAATGTTAACGTATGTGCGGTCTTAAAAAATGATAGTTTATAGAACAAAATATAATAAGGGTAAAATATACAATTTGTGTACTTTTTAAATTAAGCACAAAATCAGTGCAACCGTAGTTAGAACCCGTTCAGTTATAATCTTGGCCGATAGCTACTGTCCCTTTTCTCGAATGACAAAAAACCGACAATGATTACCATATTGTTTCAAAAGTATATTGAAAATGCACAGCTGTATTTGCAACATAATATTTATCACACGTTGAAAAAAATAATTATTATCATTTCACTTTATTTCATTCAAAGTTGTCATCGGTCAAGATAAATCGAAGCTTGTAGCGTAAAGTTGTCGATGAGTACAAACCGATTTTGCGCAAAATTCGAAGTTACTCCGCATAATATATATGTTGAATAGTTTATTCTCATGCTAAAAAAGTTATTATTGTTTTGGTAAGTCTGATTGATTAGAACAATCTAAAATGTATTCTATAAATTTAAAATAATTGTTTGAGATTTAGTTAGAATATGTTACCTCATACCAGATTTTTTAAATAATTTGCTTACAAAAGAACAAGCATGAGATATGTAAGCAATTTTGTTTGATTCACTAATCAAGACTTTACCATAATATGATGTTATACAATTCAGGGGTTTATTTTTAACAAAAATGAAATTCTTGATATTTGAACTTAAAATAAAATGCTTTTATTTTCTTACAACATTTAACACGCCATTTTGTTTCTATAAAGAAAACTCAGGAAAATATAACCAATCGTATTACCTATATAATTATATTACCACGTGTACCAGCGGCGAATTAATAGAATTGTCTATTAGAAGACTGTGAATTATCATTCAAATTCGATTTGAAGATTTTCCAAAATTTTACCGAAAAATAGTAGGTATAAAAGAACCAAAAAGTAAAAAGAACATTGTGCTCGGAGAGTGATCGAACATGCAAACTCTCCTCCTCACCCCGTGAACACGCCACCGATGTGTGTACCCACATAATATATAATTTACGACTCGAATAGTTGTGAGTCTGTCGACTATTCGAATTCGTTTTGCGGTGGAAATATCTATTGATTCTATAATGTGAATCTAGCCAGAGGTAATTTGGTATTCAAAATATGCATGGTGGTGGTAGTGACGATGGCCGGGGTCAAGATAAATTCTGCTAATTGATTATTAGCTGACAATAGTCGTGAGGGTACTACAATACTCGTCGGACGTCCCCAATTCCGACACAGCGACACCCAAATATTGTTGTGTTATAAATTTAGAATCCGACATCGTATTGCTGATACATAGTTCTATTTTATTCCGCGACAATTGAATGTGCGATTAATACGAAATCAAAATTTGTCCCGTTTGTGTAGAAAAATATACTATGTTGTTGATAGACGAATGGCTGGCTATTTTCGCTGTTTAGGAATGTTTTTATCCGAATAAAATACAAACCTCTGTCCCACGAATTCCAATCAATATAATCTGAAATGCAATGCATATACAATGTATAATGTTATCATCGCTAACAATATCATGTGTGCTAAATATTAATTGTGGTTATTGGTTTGAACTGTTTTGCTTTTTGTCGTAGTTTTGTTTTATAGTCTATAGAAATTTCACCTCATTTAAATGGATAATTAACGGTAAAAAAAACTAACATAAATAATTTTCTAATTTTTCTCCAGTAAGTAATCAGTACCTTATAATTTTAGTTTTAACACAGTTATAGCACATCTTGACTTTATTAATCATACATTAAAATATTCTTAGTTACATACATACACGCACACACACATTCTTATTATACACATTATTTATTTTTACATATTCATTTTTCCTAAGCAATAAATGATCGAGCAACGTGAAATTCCAATTAAGTTCAAATAATGGAAATTTGAGACATTCCCGTCTTTGCTGGTGTCACAAAATTGCCAAATGAATGTGGTTCGATCGCAATGTATATTGTACAAAAGTTTGAACTACAAACACAACAAAATTACTTTAAAGTTTAAACTCAATCCCCTGCATGGCCTTCATATTGTATTCGTACATAACTTCAGTTTTACTATAGTGTTATACAGTATTATTACCCAACGCGGTATTGTATAAATCGTACGAAAAAGTTTTGGCAAAACTTTTTTTGCAAGTCCGTTATTATATTTAGTTTTCTATTAAAGCCAGTATTTTTTAAGGGTAAAATGAACAGTGAAAAAAAAAAAAAAAACACAATAGAATCGAACTAATGGTTGTTCCAGATAAAATACGAATAGTCTGTTGTACGTGTCTACAAGTGTAAACTTGTATAGTTATTTCGTTCAGCGAGTCAAAACTTTTTAATCGAGTATTATGTTGTCAATAAATTACCAAAGTGGGTGACACAAAAAAAAAACCGTTTCCACTATAAAAGAGAAAATAAAGGAAGGAGTAACAATAATGTTGAAAAAAAAAACTTGAAAGCAACAATGAAAAATAACCCGGCTGCAGATCTAACCGAGCAGATTTCCGGCCGTAACCAGAGACAGAACAAAGCGGGGGAAAAAAATCGTTTCAACAATATACAATATTTTGTGAAAATCGTTCACGGAGGGATCGAGAACTTTTTTTGCTCGTTCGTGACTCTGCACGTACGAAGAGAGCCCGCAAATACGTCCAAGTTGATCGAGATGAAAACGCCAAAGGACATAACGATATAGAACAGCCGAGAACTCACCCGGCCGATCGCGGCATGTCGTCACGACGAACGTCTAAATAAGGGGCGGCTGCAGGGATGGCCGCGGTGACTATATATTATCGCCACTCCTGTTCACCCCTCCCGCCGTCCCTTTCACCGCGCCCGGTAATTTAAACGTGACCGACATGGTAACGATAACACGCCGTGTTTGTTATTGCCACATTCGGGGGACTTTATTAGTTTTTGCCGTACGGGCATTCGAATGCTGGCTGTCGGTGGATGTGCACAACGTATTTTCCGAATAACGTATATCGTACGTGTATGTTTTCCGTAGTTCAGGGGTGGGTTTTAAGGGTGGTGAAAGGGCGATTCCCCCCCCCCCCCCTTGAAGCGTTTCTATTTTTTCTTTGTTTGTATGCCAATGGTTTACTAACAAACGTCGTTTTTTTTCTTCAAATTTTGCGCTTGCTACTTGGTGGTTTTCAATTCGTTTTTTTTTTTTTCAAATTTTTTTTTTACGACCTGTGCGCTTCATGAATTATCACTTTACTAAAGTCTAATAATTTCAAAAACAATTTTCGGGCTCTACGACCGATTGCGAAAAGTTTCAATTAAACTCGAGTCGATTAATAGTGGAATGAAACTTCCTAACGTACAAACTACTAATACAAACTGGAGATTGTGAAATTGTGTAACAACTTCGTTTAATTGAAATGGATCAGACCGGGACCAGGTGTTGGTAAACGGTTTTATTAGAAACATCTCATAAACACTTTTCCGTAATTTGTTTTCCCGAGTGCTCGTTTCAATCTCCAAAATTTTCAACGAAAACCGTTGAGAATACTAACGTAAATCTTTTTGAGTCGAGCAATTCGCATTTTAATCGTATCTTAGGGAAACTTAAAACTACACAGTTGAAGTTCATGAAATTTATTAAATCCGACAAAGTTAAACATAGTTTGTGATGGTTTCATGATTAGCATTTTTATACAATTTGTAAGAATTCAAAAACTTTACTTGTTTTTATCTCAAGTACTTGGTATAAGGTATTATAGCAACTGTCTATGAACAGCGTATACTAACTTTCAAAGGCAGTGAGAAAATATTAATCGCATTTAGCTTAAGCTCAAAACCTATGAGTATTATATTTATTTGATTTAAAATAATAAATATTATTTGATGTAAGATGAATTAAAAAAAAAAAAAAAAAAACATATAATAAGCGTGCAGTTAAAAATGGGTGAAAATACAGAGGTATTAATGAAATTTGATGGTTACAAATATAATTAACATGTAGACACTAATACATGGAAAAAGAACTTTGGTTTTTTGTTATACCTACGTTAACAGTATTGGGTCAAATAACCCATGGAACTAAACCCAACATAACAAAATGGTGATTTTTGAAACTACATTACACCCGAATAAAATACAAGTATTACACCCAAGTGATAGCATACATTCATGGTTGAAACAAATGTTTACTTTAATTTAATTATTTTGTAGGAAAATAAAATATAATTGGGAATTTTTTTCCTCTACTCGTGATTCGTGATTTCATAGTCGATAATTATCTAAAAAGTCTTATGCGATGATTAATTATATCGTTTGATATTTTTTACGTACATAATAATTTAATAAATATTATGAAATACGTAAATGAAGATGAAATTTAAACTTTTTGATTGAACATTAACCAAAAAGTAACTCTAAATTATTAAATTACTATACATAATCAGTTTCATTATTTCATCTTTATTTATAAGGTTATTTGAATGGAATGAATCATTGCGAAAAATCATTCCTCAATAATTTAATTATAAAGAGCAATGAATCATCATAAAAAAATGGGATGAAAATGGAAAACTTTGTGTTTAATCCAAATAAGTCGTGTACACGGCAAAACCCGATTATGTAATCTGACGCCTGTGATGTGGAAAAACGTCAGTGAAAAAATATGGCGGAAGAAAAAAATATTTCCTTCTATACTTTTTACTCTCCCATTTTCCCAGGGTCATTTATCTTTGTGAGATTGTGAGGAAGTAGTCAAAATCAGGAAATATGTCGTTTTCCTGCTACCTACCATAAGTATACTTACATGGGATGTATTCTGTGACAGGTCGGCAGTTCTTATTTTGTAAATTTGCTATGCGAACCGCAACGTTCAACATAACATTTTACATGGTTTTCTATTATAATTTATCGATATTTTTCTGATACATACTGTGGGGAATGCTCAAATAAAGTTGTATGCATGTATAAAAAAAATTATTGTACTAGATATGTTTTTTGAAACTATTTACAATGTTCAAAAAAAAAAAAATATTTTTAATATTTTTTTTTTTTGCATGTATACAACTTTATTTGAGAATTTCTCACATTATGTGTCAGAAAAATATCTAAAAGTTATAATAGAAAACCTTGTTAAATTGTATATTGAACGTTTGATTGTACATTCATTACTACTAACAAATTACACATTGTTATAATTTAAATTTGTAACTTAAACCATTTAGTTCTACACAAAGTTTCCTTGAAGTCATTTTAGCACAATTTTTTCGAAAATTGTTTTATAACAATTTCATACTTGAAGATTAGTTATACTTTAATGAAACTCGCAATTATTTTTATTCGTATGAAATAAGTTCTACACGTGTAATTAATAAGTTTTCTAGATTATGAAATTTTACAACATTTGAATTTTACAGAGGAACTAAATAATTTCTTCGTAGGATCATAACAATCGTTTTCTTTTATTTATAAGTATTTTATAAGAATTAAAGTGTAAGTACCTATATATTTGCAGCTGGACCGTTTAGAAGCGTTTGAACGATTTTACTCTCTTACATTACATTGCATACCTATTGATTTAACGATTTTTAACTGTTTTTAGTTTTGAAGACAGAATAGTGAAGAACCACACAAATACGTGCGAGATGAAAATTCTCATAATACTATGATAATAAAATAAAATAATTTTAGTTTTTCGATTACTCTTGAAGACAATACGGTTAACGGTTTCAAGATAATTACTTTTCACACGAACTCTGTTCGATTCGAGACCGAAAGGGTTAAATTTTTTTCAATTACTGATGGCTATCGATTGAAAGTTTCGCATTTTTTTGGTGGTGTACAGATTCGTCGTCACACGAGAAAGTATAGACCTATAGCTGAGCGACAGTGAGCAACTGGTTTTCGCTACAAAAAATTTGATTGTCCACTGGTCTTGTTCGGCATTCGTAGAACTGTAATGGCACGTGGAAATGCAACACATCGCATGGCTATCTTCTGGCGGTCATAGTGGCGGTTAAAATGTGGGAAGGACGGCGGTTAAAAGTTTTTCATTTATAAGTTCAAACGTCGTTTGGCGTTCCCGCGGGTCCACGAGGTCCACATTTATCTTCATCGTCGGTCGACCGCAAAAACGTATCAGTCGTTAAGATGTTGCCACGTCTGTTCATTTTGTTCCGTGTTCCAGGAACAACCACCCACTCTGCGTTACGGACATGGCCGTTATCGACGTGTTTTTACGCCAATTTTCAATCACGTTTTGTTATTTATCATTTAGGAGCACGCGACATGCCCAGGTTTATCGAACGGACAAGCTTGTTAAACGCGTACAGTGCGAAAATAAATACCAAATTTTTAAGGCACGCAATCGCGTGGCAACTATTGTTGATTTACAGCTAGAAATTAGTTGCACGGGGTACTATCTGACGTACCTGTACATATTTTTCGATTAATTTAACACCAAGTCAAGTTCAGAACACATGCTTGTAGTGCTTCCAACGTTCTTTCAAAGTAACTATTGTAACTAATAGAAAAGGTTTGCTAAAATATTTTTTTTAAAAAATTCGGATATTATGTCTGCGAGAAAAGTACGCTTCAAGTCGTGTACATCGAATATTTACAATACGGGAAAACGTACGAATAAACCGTGAAAAAAAAAGTATTTTTTCTTTTACGAGATTGTCCGATCCCGCGTCAATGCCGACCAAAACGTGAAATAATATTATAAATTGTCTATTTATTTAAATATATGTTGTCAATGGATATTCCATAAAAAAAAAAAAGCCGAGATCACTCTAGGTCGCGTGGGTGGTTTGACGGAGTAATTACGACTCTGGGTGGGTCACTGGTTTGGAATATGTGGTTCAAACGTATTATTTAATATCTGAAAACAATGATGAATCATGGCCTTCGAAAAAATTTAAATTAAACAAACCGAATTAACACTGTTTTATCAATGCTTTATTTTTATATTAGAATTTTCTTAAAAATGGTCCAAAAATTCTAAAAGTCATACTCGCGTATAAAAAACACTAATTTAATTGACGCGTAAAAATTTCAAACTATTTGGACCATTATTTTAAGAGTAATTACGATTTTAGTATCATTCGTACAACAGTGCGCAATTTCATTACTATAATCAAAACAACTTATTCAATAAAATAGTCAAATAATTGTTTGATAATTTATTTTATACGCTTTCAGAATCTACTGGGCGGATTTGTATGAAATCTTTTCATTTAGATAGAAAATTTCGTTTTACATAACTTATTAAATTTGCAAATCTTGACCAACGAATTCGTGTGGGTAACGAATTTATTTCAAAAATAAGGCAAAGGTATGACGAATTTCCAACTTCAACGACTAAAAAAAAAAAATCAATGATTTCGCATGTTCAAAAATTTTTAGTAACATATTATGTATTTACACGTTATCAACCTCGTATCAAAGTTTCAAAACTCTTTGAGGAAAATTACGTTTCTTATTGAACAAAAACTACAAAAATAATTGAAATTTTCGAAAATCTTGAAGTTCTATACTGAGCTCAAAAATTTTCAAAATTAACTCAAAATATTACACCAAATCTGTATCTTGTCAATTTTAACAATGTGTAAAAGGGCCAGCTAATTCCGATCATTATTTTGTAAGTTATGGCCAAATGGATTATTTGTAAAAACGCACGTTTAACGTTTCTCTCCTTAATTTTTGCTCAGTTTTTTTTATTGTAACTTTTTAAAGAGAGACCCCCTCCTCCCCCACCCCTTCAAAGTACCACCTCAGTCCGTTAGACCAATCCGAAAAGTAACTGACTTTAAACAGCGCGGCTTCAATCCTAAAAAGTGTTCGCGGAAAAAAACATACAAACGGTTTAATTAAAAATCATAACACAAACCGGATTCGTTCCGAGAAGCGCGACGTGAGGTAATAAGTGCACAACGGCGATAAATACATATAAGTAACAACGACAAAAAGCGCACGGACCGTCGGCGGCGGAAGGTGAATGCGGACGGTTTACCCGTAATTTGCGCGTTTCTCCGGTGACCCCGATAACACGCCCACGCGGAGAACGTTTTAAGCATTGTTACCACAGCTTCTCGTTGTACCGCGCACACCTAAGCTCGCGATTTAAAATTTCTGACGAAGCGATCGGTTTTGCATCACGGCGGTGTATTTATTACGTTTATTTTTATTACATTAAACAGAGCGAACACGTTCGTGTTTTTCAATTTGGTTTTATTTTTTTAAAACCTGATTACATTCTCGAGTCGGAAGATCGGCAAAACATCTATATCGGCACTGTATATAGTAGTAAACCTTACGCCGCGGCGTGCCGAGTTTTTTTTTACGGTTTTTTTTTTTTTTTTTTATAGATTTTATAAATTTTTTCTTTTATTCGAAACGCGGGAAAACGGTTTAATCTTTCGAGAAAATTGGTATTTTTCTCGAATGCGAAAAAACTGTTGAAATACTTAAAAAAAAAAAAAGTACAGCGACTCGGTTTCTGAGTAGGTTTCGGGCGGGTCCCTGGTTTCGAATGTGTCGTTTGATATCGTGTTGCATAAAATTCTTAGCGAGCGCTGTGTGAGTCAAATACACGTGTGAAAATCCTAAAGAACAACGAAAAAGACGAGGAAAAAATAAACGATGAGTATGCATGTAAAGATAAATTATTAATCAATTCTCAAAAAGAATGATAGAAAACAGAAATGTCTAGTTTCTAAATAATATGTTTAAATGTTTTACTCAACAAAACCTACAAAATCATGAACATTTTAATGTTCTATATTAAGCTTCGAAACTATCGAAATCGTTTGAAATTCGTAAGACATTTGAATTTCGTCCGTTTCAATAATGTGTCGATAATGTCAATATTTCGAACAATTTTGATGGGAGTTATGGCACAAAACACATAATGGTATAAAAGTAACGATGTAAAAACGTAAACGATAGATAAACCAAAATGGTTTACACTGATTTTTGATCATTTCACATATACATGATATAAGTCGATATGTTGTGTTAAAGTTTCAACAGTATAAACGAAAAATTTGGATGTTTTTTAACACATTAACTGTGAAAGTGGGCAAATTCTAAAATTCAAAGGCTTTGTAAATTGTTCAAAATCGATTTCAATTACACGTAAAAACGCATTTAAACTTTTATAATAGTTTGTGAACCGTTCAAGTCGTTTGGAGAGATATTTAAAAGTGTTCCATTATTTGATTTTGAATTATAACTTTAAAAATAATCAATTTAATATCCAATAAGTTTCAAATTAAGTACCATCTAAAGCCAAATACCTATCTTAATTTATGACGTAATAGTTGGAGCAATTCTACAATTAGAAAAACGAATAAAATAAAAAAAACATTATTGTAAAATCAATGTATTCGACGCTACTCTCAGAAAATGACATGAAATGTGGATAGAAAATCATTCCGAAATACTTAGTTATAGTAAAACTGATAATAGTTCATTAATAGTTAATTAATTTTTTAAAAAATAAAAAAAATTGCGTAAAATTACAAATAGATCAAGAGATGTTAAAAAACCGTAAAATTTAATCAATGTTGTATGTTTTAGTGTTATGTTAGTTATAACTAGTTTTAAATACAATTTTACTCATCAACGAAAATGAGTTTAACGATCAATAGTTTACGATACTAAAGAATATAAACAATAACAACTTAAAAACGAATTCTGGCACGAACTACTCCATCATAATATGAAAGTGTTGATGAATTCCTCATTGTTTTATTACATTTTCACTTTGAAAAAAACCAATAATATCGCGTTTTTTTGTTAAATTCAATCTTCTTAAATTTTAATATATTATGGGTAATTTTATATAGTACCATAACCAAGTATTCTGGTTCGCTAACGTGGGAATTGAAAATACCGAAAAACGTCAGACTTCATATTACTATAGCTACCTAATTATATGTAAACATAATATTATTTTGAATGCATAGCGAGTGTGGAGGACATTGTGTTTGGCCGGATTATTTCCCGGACAGGAGATTCAATTTATCATATTTTGTATAAGAGATGACGTCGTGAAGTGGATAACGGACTAACCGATCAATTTGTTCATACCTTTTTTTTTTTTACTGGAAACACACTTTGGCTCATATTTTGATGCCATTTTAATGTTACGTTTGTTATTTTACACAAAATTGTTTTCGAGTATCTTAAAATTTAAGACGATTCAAAAAAAAAAATATTACGTAATTTATAGGTACTAATTATAAAATTGAACATAAATAAATATACATATATAATTAACAAAAGTTTTGTGTGTTGATACATTTAAATAAAAACAAAAATATCAAGCGTATTTTAGAACTTAATTAATTTAAATATAAAACAAACGTAAAACAATTTGAAGGATTTTAATAAGTATGCAAAATCAAACAGTATTTTTTTCAAACACAATGTGTATAAAAACTTTAAACATAATACAAATTGGAGATGAACAAAAAACGTTGTTTAATGTACATAACAAACTGACAGAATAATATTGTTCTGTAACTTTTAATTACATTTTTCAATTTGTCTGAAGTAAAATATATTATTTTTAAAATTAGTTAATAATTATCATTTAATTATGATAGCTTAAGGAAAAGGAGAAATTTATCGGAATAATTGTTGTGCGGCAGTGGTTTTATTTGAAAAATAAATAACTAATAGAAAAAACAGGCTGAAACATTATAAGTTAAAACAATATTGCAGATTCTGTAAAATAATTTTGGCAGTAAATATTAATACTTTATGTTAAAATTAAACGTAATATAGTTAAAAAACTAGTTTGTTAAATAAATTAAAAATACAGGTGGATGATTTAAACATTGTACATTAAAATAAAAATTGTTTAAAACGCAAAAAATACTTTTACCATGTTAATGATTACGACTCGTTTCACTTTATATTTATAATTTAACCTGACCACGAAAACGTGTCTCTTTAATTTTTAAATTACTGTTTTCATTCTTTCTGCAAGTTTAATTTTCATAAATAATATTATCATTACATACAACCCATTCGGGTAGAATTTAAATAATGCATACGCAAGGCATTATTTTGTACTTTTGCTATAACATCCAAAGACCTTCACAAACCTTAATATATTTAACATTTTATCTACTGTATTGTTTTTTGGCCCAAAAATATACAACTGGAAGTTTGTTTTAAATATTGTTTTATAATATAATCGCCACGGTGTTGGTTAGATTTGAACTTCTTTAATTATTACCTTTGATAATACAGTGTATTTTTTCCTGGTAAAATTTGGATGTGGAGTCTCATATTTTAAGGCATTAGTTCTTATATCCTAAGACTTGTCAAATATTGAAAATTTTAAAGTACTATATTTAATGAAGAGAAATAGTTTAAAACTGTTTTGACGTTTGATATTCATTCATTTCAATAAGTTTGATCTATTTTTGAAAGAGAAGAGTTATTGCAAAAAAAAAAAATAATAATAATAATTATAACAGCGTAAAAATGTCTGCACACCAAAATTTATAGTGACCACGCAAAGAAAAAAATATTTTTAAGATTTTATTAAAATACCGAGTTAAAAACTGAAAGTAAAGCGGTGTTATGAAACGAAAACTGTGAGAAGTTATAAGCTTAAAATTCTCAAAATCCTATAATTTATTCAAAAATTTTAAAATCAACGTCTTCATAGATATAAATAAAGATTAACCATCTTCCAATAATGAGTTGAAATTTAAAGTAATTTAGAGAAATTTTAGAAACTTCGACCGTTTCGTTATGTAAAATAACACAAAATATAATTAAAACTTAAAAGAAAGTACCATCTTGTTCAACTTTCTATTATTGGATAGATAGTACAAAAATATCAGAAAAATTACTAGTTAAAAGAGTATTCACAGAAAAAAAAATTATTGTCAAATTAGTACCATCTTTATTACGTTCAGAATCTAAAATTGTGTGCTATGTAACGCTTATTAACCGCATCAATGAACAAAATAATCTGATATTATTCTAAATTTTATTTGAAAGATATTGTACTTCATTTTTTATGTTTTTCATGAACATTGAACGTGTATATATTTTGGCAAGTCGACAAAAAAATAATGTACCTCAAACAAATGGTTATTTTTACGGTGTCCGTAGAATCATTTTTCGATTTTTGATAATCACTTTATGGGAAGTACTGTTGTCATTGGCAATCAATGTTCAACAAAAAATGTATGTATTAAATATCCGATAGCGAGAGGTTTTTCGTAGAATTTGTTTTTATTTTTTATTACATTATTATGATTTGGATGGACAATTTAGGAATTTTGAGAAAAATCGTCCAGCCACGTGGTAATAATTGTAAATAAAAAGTTCTCGTCCAATCGATCCGGAAGAACGCATTACGATAATGACGGGCCCACACTATCAATCTTGTCATTCTCATAGCCGTGATTTTACATTCTGCCCGCTAAAATGTTGCGTACAAATAACAATATTCAACGAGTCATTTTGTACGTGTATATTCAAAGAGGATATCGAATATTTGAGATTTTCACCGATGCCACAAGTTCTCTGTGTCCCTTTAGGGAATAACATTGATTTTAGTTGTAGTAAGTTAAACGTTGTGGTGGACAAGAAGAAAGAATAGTAATAACAATTTAAGTGAGTGCAAGTTATTTCCATAGGAATCTTTTAAACAAAAATCGAGATACCACAATAATTTTATGCACTTTTGCACAATTATTCAATGGAACTTAAATCATATAATTTAATCGTATAGTGTGAATTATTATTATGTTTTATTTCGCATTTAAAATATTTTATGATTTTTACGTTTTGAGTAACCAGCCGAATGTACAACATTATTGTTATTTTACACATAGTTCCTAAGAGGATATCTTTAGATTGGTATTATATTCTAATAAGTCGTCATGTAACGCAATGTACAAAACTGGCAAAATTTTAACCCAATCTATTTACAGCAGAAGAAACACTATATTAATTTTTCATGAAAAACACGAATGTCGATTTCATATTTCTTACTCATTATGATTTTACTATTGATGAAGAGACATACTTATAACTTAACTAAAGATTAATACAATAATGTAATACTGTTTTATTAAAATAAATATTGTAGTACAATTTAAAAAATGTAAATAAAACATTAATTATCGGTATGAAATAATGGTGTACGGTATGATGTACGATGTATATTTATATTTATTTACTTGTTTAAAATTTAGTACAAAAGAAACTCTATTCAGTAAATATGTGAAACAGTATCATTTGTATTTTTACAAATAGGTAACCCTATTTGTGAATGGTTTAAAAATCAAATTATTCTTTTGTGTGTTTCACAATTCGTTATGTTATTTGTTGATGAGTAAAGTAATTTAATTCAAAAAGGTGACGTGTACAGTTGTACAGTTAGGGTAAATTTTGTTAAAACTGACGATAATTATTTTTTGGGATTACCAAATATATCTTGTAGCAAAGCAATTTGTCACTAGTACAATACGCTAATAACAATAGGGTTGGACGTGACGTCTCCTATCAATGGTGCTAACCAAATATTATTAGTTTGCTTTTTCGATACTTTCATATTATCTTCATCATGATACACGATGATATACAACCGTCATAATATGACATTTAAATAGATGGATCAAATTGAAATGATGAATGAATATGATTCAATCGGATGTAGGTACTTACGTTTTACATTTTTTTATTTAATATGCTGTTTAGCTGTATCAAATTCAACCCGTAAATTATGTAGGAGCAGAGCACAATTCATTTTTTATAGTGTTAAAAAAAATAACCCGTAATTCTCGAATCCTCGATGCCATCGGATAGACAATACATATTTATTATATTTTTGAATAATCGTTTAAAGTAGTAAATCTTTAGTGATTTGTAAATTCCTTGTAAACGAACTGATCTGAATGGTTTTTATTTATTTAGACGTTTTTCAAAAAATATATACATATAGATGCAATATATTAAAATATCGATCAAAACATTTAGAAGAAAAATAAATTGTTTAGAAAATAACAGCGATTAAAAATGAGACAGTGGGTACTATTTTGGTAGTCTTTGGTATTAAGAATAGTACTTACTTCATAAAAGGTCTTGAATATTGGCTTGGAAATAGTCAATAGATATCGTGTAATGCTGTTTTTTTTTACACGCATTTGGTTCAACATAATTTCAGGTTAGTTTATTGAGTAACGATATCAAATTGGTACTATGTGATTTTTTCTCTAGTGATATTTTTATTTTCTACCATTACTACCGGAGCATACTGAAACAACCATGTTTATACTGCCACGTATAATTGTACATTCCTTAACTTTTCTTTTTTCCATTTTACGTAGCGCTGAACACGAAACAAAATTTTTCATTTAGCAAGTGCCTATACTACTTGATATAATAAATAAAACGTGTCTATTAACCTGTGTGGTTTCTTAATTTTAGCATTGAGCTCGCAACATTATGGCAACCCGCATCTACTCCACTTTGGAATGTACATGTACAGCAATAATAAAAATAATAATATGTGAAAACACGACAAACATGCATTGGCAGAGCATCGGCCACCCGTTTCCGTCGCTACCACCGTTAGTTCTCACTAAAAAAAATTTTAAAAAAAACTGGAAAAGAGAAAAATCAATAGGAAAGACTTCACCGGACGGATGAAACGCTTTTGATTGCCAGTGTTCACAATTCAATATTATTCATATTGTTCTCGCGCAAAGAGAAGCAACAAATATTTTTTTTTCAACGCATTTTGTACCGGTGCATTTTGTTTCAACTTCAAATGCGATAGGCCTATACGAAACTTTTCCGAGAGCGCGTAAAACGTAGCGATGAATATATTGTTTTCACAATGATTTTTTATTTTTCTGGAAACACTTTTTCAACCCCAAGAGATAGCCTCTGATTTTAAAGTCAATATCTTTTCTGATAGGTTTATTTGTGGTACCTTTGTTGGAGATTTTTATGAAATTTTGTTTTATTTTTAAGGGTTAAGGTCCAAAAACCAAAATAATTTTTTATCATTTAGGAGAACAGCTTGAAATTAGGACGTGTAACTTATAATAACTTTATAACTAATAACTTTTACGGATAGAAGGTGGCTCCGATATTTACGTTGAATACCACAAAAAAGTTTGGGTTTTTATTTTAGAATAAATTGTATTTGAAATTTTTTTTGATACATTGATTATTTTCATAGTTATGCGCCGAAAACGACATAAATTGGAAAATCTTCAAAATTCGAATATTTGTGTTTTCGGGTGGAAGGAATGAGCTAGAGAATGAATCAATGATTTTTTAGTTTATCAATTTTTTTTATTAATTGATATAATTTTAACATTTAATAGTAGATCGACTAATAAAAATATACTTCTTAAGTGTAGACAATACTATAAGAAATAAAATCAATATTCAATCGATAGTTCTAGAAACATTGTATTTAAAGTTACTTTAATAGAAGTGCGAGTTGTTTTTTTTTTTAACATTTTAAAGATCAATCATTAAATATCGTACCGCTTATAATCAAGTTTAGGCACTTAGCACTCGGTCACTAAAGAAATCTTAAGCACTGTAACAAGAAGCTTTAAATCATAGTTAGGCAACCGAAAGTTTACTTAAATGATAAAAAATGAACTTAACGAAAAGTGATAAAATCTTTTTTTTTTATTATAACGTACTACGTGATAACAATAAAACAATAGTTTTGGCCGACCAACTTTTTTAAAACTAACATATCCCAGTTGTATTATTTTTATTAACTTCTGATGTGTTTGTACAAATAGTTGTTTTAAAATGCTCTGAATTATATATGATTGCGCTTCACATTTTTCTGAACCATGCATATTGCCTGTAAGAAATAATATAAAAGTGAAAAGAGTGTTTACTATGATACACGAAGGGTAATACTTAACGGTGAACGTTTTTAAATATTAATATAAAACCGTAAAAAAAAAAAAGAAACTTCACCGGATTTCTTTGATAAGGAACACGTGAAGGGTATACCTATATATTATAGTCATAAAAATGAAAATGCGTCCACTCACTACTCGCAGGATAACTTAATCCGTATCTTTCGTAAATCTAAAGCCATGTGGCTTTATCAATATTCTATACACCTTAAGACTGTAAATTAATACTCGTACACATTGGTGAAACGTGTGAAATCATTTACAGTTATACACAATTTTATATTTTAGTGAGTATTGATATTTAATAACGTGACTGAATTCACATCATATGAATTAAAATTAATTTAACTTAGGCTATTTTATAAAAAAAACGTTCTGTCTCTAAAATACCCGTGAGGATTTTGTGATATGTATTTCAGTGCGACGCGTTCTGCAGTAATACGGTAAAAATAGTTCAATCGAGTAAATGGACGGATTGTGTCGCGTGCAGTGTGATTTTTCAGAACGCACAAGTGTCTGAAACGTAGACAAAGAAAGATGAGAAGCTTTTGAAAAGGATAAAAAAAAAAAAAAAAAAAAGAAACTAATGACAAATGAAAAGGAACGGCACATTAGTATTTCATACGCGCGATATATTCGTAATATAACAAACAAGGCAAATAAATGAATAATAAGGCCCAGGGGCGTATATCTGGACCTCTTTTTAGGTGAATATATCTATCTGTATAGAATATTGAATGTTTTACTCTATTGCCCGCCTAAAATTTTCTATTTGTAATGTAATATTCGCGGATTTTTATCAAATACGCTCTTGATAAAAGCAAAATACATTTGAAAGAGCTCAGGACGAAACGCAATATTGTTATTATCGTTATTGTGAGCGACTCATCGACACGTGACGTTTACAGTGTATAATATTTTAGTGATGATTGATGTGAGCAAATAAAACAGTAAAAAACTAATTTGACTCACTGCTGCGACGTATGTAGGTACACACCGATCGAGCGAAATTTATTCCAGTTTCTATTACGTACTTTATTTCACGGTATCGAGAGCCCCCGGATGTCTGCCTCTGTCAGACATGATCGTATATGGGAAGTACAATAATTGAAGACCGGATGACGCGGTTAAGGAATGGGCCGGAGGGTAGTTTAGCGAAAAGCGATTGACAACGAAGATTTCAAAAACCTATCTCGGATAAACAGCGATTAAATTATTGCTATTTAAAAGCCTCGCGGAACATGTAATGAGCGACAAAATGTGATTAAAGCACGACCAAGACTGATGGCGACGGAGGGATTAAATTGAAATATCCAAAACACAGCGAACGAAATCCCTGCGAGAACGCTGCATTATCGGTCACCTCACACTTGAAACGAACTGTTTAAAAAAAAAAAAAAATGTACAAGATGATGGTTAAAATAAAATTAATAGTTTTAATTATTTTAGACGACGAAAACAATGAATATGTAATTTAGTTCAAATTCTCAACTACCATAGTATTCAAATATACTTAAATAATATCATGTCATCTTTAAGTCATGCAACGCAGTTATGTAGTTAATTTGTCTATACAGTGCGCCGTTTTACACTCTTACCGTTATTCACAATATGTGAATACTCCATTCACGCTATATTGTATAGCATCATTGTTTATTTTTAACAATAACTAATTTTTAAAAATTAATTTTTTAGCAGTTGTCATAGGTGATTTACGATGTATTATTTAAAAATCAAACTAATCGAGAGTATTTTTAAATATTTAAACAATCTGTAGTGGTTAAAAAACGGAAATTGAAAATTTTTATTTATTTTAAATCAAAAACGAAATCTACATCATACTAATGTATCATGTTTGAACAAATATTTTATACTATGCGCGTAATTTTTTGAATAATTCGAGACGAACATAAATTCTTAGTTGGTCGTTTTAAAAATTATTACTAATAGTTACTCTTTGAGACATTATGATATTCTTTATGTTATACATATTAACACATTAATCGCATAATTTTGCTAGAAATTGTATCCCACTTGAGTAATTTTTATACATAAAATTAAAAAGTAATTAACATTCAAATGGCTTAAATTTAATTTGTGGGTCTTAAAGGTGAATGAAGTATTTTAATTTTCAACTGCGGTACAAAAATTCTTTACTTCAGAACTTTTTACAAAAACTTTTTAATGTCGTGCCTTAGAAGCTTTACATAGTCTTTTGATGATTTCTGAAGTAAAAAAGTTTGTTAGAAATTTAGTTCCTTAATAACTCAAATAAAATACGCTTTTGTTTGTAAGTTTGGAAGGTTTAATTTATCAAGTCGTTTGAATATTTTCAAGTATAATTTAACCAACAAAATGTTTCTACAACACTATAAAATATGTTTATGAATTATCACAAAGCTATTCGTTTAGTAAAAAATAAGTTTTGCACAAATGTACGTATGGGTATACTGCGAGATTCATTGTATGCTTAATACAATTTAATTTTGATGCATTTTTAAATGGTTACACGTTGTGTTATGTAAGCTATTTAAAAAAAAAAAAACGAACAAATCGATTTTAATGAAATAGAATAAAAATATGAATAGATTTCGGTAAGATGGTAATTTATCAATTTAAAATATTATTAATACTATTCATATATATATATATTCTACATCTATTAAATACAAATTGAAAGTTTACGCCAAACATTGTTTTACTTATCAGACTAAACTAAACTGAATCGATAATTGACGGTAATAAGACATTCCGTTAATTAGTGTTATAATACAACTTAATAACGTCTGTTCTTATCGCAATTTTTTTCCAGCGCTATTCAGTACGATTTTCCCGAAAACCCTAGAAAATGGATCTGGGATATAAAATCAACCTATAATCGTGTCTGCAGTCGAACGTAGTTTTGAAGAGCCGAAAAGAGTTTTTTTGGGGGGCGGCTCATTTGTATCAAGCCCCCCTGATACATAGGCTGTTCTGTGTTGATAAGAAAAAAAAAAATTCTAGCTCCTATATCGTACAATATGTCCCCACGATTATTGTCCCAACTGTTACGAGAAAAACGGTCGAATATACATTATCGCTTACCCGTTCTCGTTGTTCGCCGACATCGTGCGTGTGAACCCTACCGATTTGTTCCCGGTGTTTAAGTCCTTTAGTCCTTTAGCTTTCCTTTAGTCGGCGGACGAGAGCGAACGAGAAGAATCCGCTCGAGTAAAAGATACGCACGAGACGCGCGAACACAATAACATTCATCAGACGCGAAAGTGTGGTTACGAGTGCCATTTTAAAAACGACCCACGCGGTAAATCACTTGCCGTGAGACGACCCCGCCGCACATATCGCACACGGGCCGCATAAATAGGCCATTGAGCCGTAGTTTCACCGCGAGCCAGTGCAACAGTCGTTATATTTATTTCAGAAACAAAACTCTAGAAACGTTACGTTCGTTCCTTACACCGAGTGCGCAGCGTTGTCTGTGACGTTACTTAAACTGTTCGCTAAGGGTGTGGACTACGACAGTCCCGTGTGGCTCGGACTGATGTGATAACTCGTATGCGAAACATCGTCATCAGATGTTCTCGTAAAAAACTAACGCAGCGATGTATCGTATTAGGTTAGGTTAGGTACGGGTACACGCGCCTAGAGTGACAAGCCAGAGGAAGGATGAATCCTAAACCCAGGGGTTTCCTCTCCAAAAATTTTCGTGCCCGATTTTTTAGCGTTTCCGTTTGATATTTGTACCGGGTTTCCATCGTATTGGAAAATAACTTTAGAGGCAATAAGGTAAATAAACTAGAACAAATGGTTAGAATAGTGAGGTTTTAAAGACCGTATCGTTATACGATTGCACACGGACATCTTCCACGCTTCTATCAAATGACAAAATTATGATAGTGAAAAAAATACTACTTACAAAAATTATTACAACATTTTATAAAATTTTATTAAATGTATTTATTTCTAATAAGAACACTGGGCCCCACTGAGAATACTCGTGTGAAGGCCCAGGGGTTGTTACGCGATGTGGATTCAATTTTCATTTTTACGCAATATGGTGTCTATAAATTATGAACAAACGCATTATAAAACAATCGTCGTGGATAATTAAAACGAAGAACATCGCGTAGAACATTAAAATATCAAATTAAGTATGAATCGCAGATGGAAAAAAAGCAAAATAACAAAAAAAGAAGGTGTATTATAATAAATCATTGTCAAATAGACAAAGCGACGCCATCCAGTAAAATGTTTCTAAAATGTACGTACTCGTAATGCATTTATGTTTTTAGGTATTAAGTTAAGTAGTTTTGTACCGAAAAATTCGTATTGTTTGCGGGAGCCTGTTTTTTGGGGCGATCTATTTATAAATAGGTATCGTACCTACCTATTTTACAAGTATGTTAGCATTTAAATAGGTACTTAAAATGATTCGACATTAATTTTATTGAAACCTTTGCTTCGCGGTAAGGAAAACAATTTTTTTTTTTTTTTTGGAACACACCTGTGTATATCCATAACTTTTGACTAAGGTAGACGCGAAATCTCAAAAATTGAGAACTCGGCGTACGGTGTGTATCTGCGTATATCCTCCAACACTATATGCTGCTTAATTTCTTTTTTTCTTTTTACTACCACGGTTAAGTAAAACGAAACCGATGGTCCGTGTTATTGTTCGGAAATAATTGTTTTCATTAAAAATTGCTATCTCTCCGTTTTCTGCAATTAATGGATTCAACTTTTTGTCACTGCAACATTGTTTATAGTTCCATATTTTTTGGTCGCGATAAATGATATAAATAGTTATGGTTATACGTAAAAGCATGTATAGTACAAGAATCCGTTTCATATCTTTACAAACCCATTCAACATGAACATGTACTTTCTTCCTTCTTCGATGTTTCTGCAGGGAGCAATAAAATCGACACTCGAAAAAAGATATGCACAGATACAGCTTTTTGATTAAATAAAACATACCGTCAATTATTTTAATAATATGAAATAAAATATAGTATACATTCAAACTATAAGCGGGTACTTTTTTAGGGATGTGTAATCATTATGAAAAATATTGGTTGAAGAGTGATAATTATGCATTCGGATGCGTGGCGTAAAGAACAAATTAACTACGGTTTCATTTAAAAATTGTACGCAGAAACGACAGCACGACCATTCGACTGCTAATCTAATAATATTTAAGAACGGAATTAAATTTGTCGCCGTATCAAATATTCAAACAACGTCGTTGATTGCATCGCTCAGTTGGTGGTAAATTTAAATAGAAAAGAGCAAACTGAACAAATAGTAGTTAAATAAAAAATATTTGTCAGACGAAATTCTCGGAGAAATATTTTATAAAAACGAACACACCGGTGTATTATGCACGGCAATTAGCGTTATGCGTTGAAAAAAATAAAACGAAACGTTTTCACTACTGCAAATAAAAAGTTTCTTGACGCCATTAATCAAAAGGTGAAACGCCATTTTTTTTTTTTTTTTAATTTCGAGCGCGAGGCGGCACACGGTGTGTAAAACGCAACTAAAAGGCGGTAACTTAACGAAAATTTTATCAAACCTACGCTGAAAACAAAGGCCGCTGACACATCCAGCTGCGCGAGCGACTGACTCCTCCACCATTTACCGTTGCGCAGGGATAAGTCGGTGTCCGTAAAAAGAAGATGGTGTAAATTACGCTATAGGTAACCTACATTTTTACTCTATTCCGAACAAACTATAAGACGAGAGTGGATATTTAAGCACATCACGCCGTATTATATTTGACGGGTCGAGACGTAATTACTGAAATAATTAATCTTCGGTTTGTGTTTCCTCTGTCGATGCGTGTACGAGAATGTGTGGTGAAATTCACGAAACTACAGTTTACGCCGATAGTTGGCCGGGTAGATTTTAGTCTGCCCGCGCATAAAACAATGATGAACGGTAACCAAGGCCGAGTCGTGTGGTGCGCGTCAATCGCAGTTGCAGTTTTAGTCATCCGGTTCGGGCGAAAGACCCAGTGGCGGACCATGATCCGCAGAGACAACCGCCTCCGAGGAGGCGTTTGGGGATGGACGGGTGGATGGGACTCTCAACAATCGGGGGTAAAAGAGGATAACTGCAAACAACAGTATCTTATTGGAGCTTTAATTTTTCCTCCGCAGAAGACACGTCGGTCCGTACAATTTTTTGTTTTTTTTTTTTTTAAATTAAGAAAAATAAGAATAGATGTGCTCTGGTCGGCGTGTGATTGAACGTGATTGCCTCTAGATCGTTTTCGGGTTTGCCGCGCCACATGGCGAAAGTCACTTTTTTTTTGATGTTCTCAAACACGCCGCGTAAAACAAAGGCCAGAAACAGTGTTTGGAGAAAAATAAAATGGTCACAGTACGTAGCGAGAATAAGAGAAAGAGAGAGAGTGAGAGAGAGAGAGAGAGAGAGAGAGAGAGAGAGAGAGAGGCAGAGAAGGGTGAAAAGAATGTTTGACCTCGTTTCGACATACTTCTTTGTCGCCACCACTTGGCACCCGCCGACACCTTGTGTTTAGGACGTAAAAGTCAGTGTCGTACACCTTTCGCGGAAAGGGGTGACCTGCACCCTCGTCGCCCACTGTCGATCCATATATGCCCCCGTTGTTCCTGTCGGACAGCGTTGGCGGTGACAGTGTGGGCTCCAGACGACGGTGTTCCTCAACACACAAAACTTTTTACTCTGTAACACCGTTTTGGTCTACGGACGCGCGCGTTTCAACGCAGGACAAATTACTTTTGTTTACATTTCGACCATCGGCCGGTCCGAATATGTGACACGAAGTTGCACGTCCAGGCCACGGATGACGTAACGAGAGTGGAAAAACAAAAATTCATATGAGCGTGGTAGTATTTTGGCGGTATTAAAAAGAGCAAATTGAGTATGTACGTCCTTACCTACGTACCATGTTACAGTTGCCTCTATACACAATATCATACGTGTGTCGTTTTGTCTATCCCTATTATGTTTTTCCCCCGATTGACAGCCTCCTTATTTTACACAAACAGTTTTTACGCTACACATAACAGCTACGTTTAAAACTGAACGAAAACGTGTTCGACCGATCTGTTTTTTTCTAGTTCATTTCAACTTCTACTTAACTGTAGACAGAGTGCACTTCACTTATGGAATGTGCGAAGTGCGCTGCGATCTGTATACTCGTCGGAAACGTATTGCGCTGAACCGTGATTAATTTTACCGTTTGGTTTTCAAATTTTAACTATGTAAGACTGAAAGTAGACAAAGAAGTGAGGTGTAACGCGCAGAATAGCATAATATATAATGAGAGTACTTTTCTGAAACTGTAAATAATCCGCAATATCGTATTATATTATTTTAATCGGATTTTGAGATTTCTGTAGCAACACATACTGAAACGTTTGACATTTATATTTTACGTAGTGATTTTATTTTCAAGTGAGAAAGTTTGAAAAATTTAGTATAAAGGCCATTACATGTATAGTACGTTGTAGCCTATACGTGAAAAAACTCGAAAGCGTATTACGCTTGCTGTTAAAAAACGATAAAGGTTCGATTGCACGCTCACTTATGGATTAAAATTTAATTAGTTTCTATTTTGTTTTCAACAATAATGAACAGATTCTTATAAAATATTATGCTAATCAAAGTTGAATTACTCGAATTAAGGAGCCAAGTTTGACTTATCTTGCATAAAACCAGAAACTGTAATTATTTCTAGAGTAATTATGATGAATAACTTTTAAACATTACAATCTCTCAATGGAAATTAACAAATTAATTTATGTCACATCAAATCAAAATAATATATGACAAATACACATTATGACTTATAGGTATATAAAAATTAAGGAACTTGAGAAGCTGATTAAATGTTCGGTATTTATTTCTAAACAATTAACGTCACAAAATAAAATGATGAATTAAGGGTAAGTAAATACATCGTAAAAAAAAAAAAAACAGCAACCTGTAATGTTAATAATTACATAGAACCTATAAAAATAAATCAAAATAATTTCAATACATACAGCAATTTAATTCAAAACACATTTTAAACGTACAATAGCAAAACAAACGAAACAGAATGTGTACTATGTAATTGTACATTCCTAAACATCTAATTGTTATATCATTTTACATTTTACCACAGCACACCCAAAATTAACAATATATCATACGAGTTTGAAATGTCATTACAACCATTGTGCTTATGTATACCATCCCACTGCCACTTAGGTCTACGTTTTCCTAGATTAAAATTTTAAGCTACCTAATTGAAAGTAAAAAAAACGAATTTTCATGTATTTCTAACAATCATATCGGTCAGAATAATCGTAGTTCCAGTTTGAATTGGTTTGAAATAGGTAAATCATAATGATTGTCACTTTGAGGGTCAAAACAATTTTGAATGATAAAAAAATTCTTCGACATAAGGAATATAACGAATTTTATGCTAATAAACTTTCATTCGTGAATAAATACGTTTTTAAAATTTAAGTGTCATTGATTTGACTAACGGTGTTTGTGTTTTACTCTAGTGTATTTTTCAAATAGTTTTATGCCCGCACACCACACAAAATTGATTCATCAATAAGACACAACTCGATACACCTATTTATAAAAAAGTAGTGAACACTACTAGCAGCAATTTGAAGTTTGTATTTGTTTTTATCGATACTTATTGGAATAAAAATGTTTTAGTAGAGTGATCCGAAGAATTTTCAATGTTTGCATTTATATACGTATACAAGAGTACGCTGTCTGTGTAAACACGAATTCTTATCTATTGATTTTATTTTATCGTTCTGCAAACGTTTCTGAGTAATATATGGCTAATAATAATACGACTTTAGATGTTTATAAAATATCACTGCTAGAGTCCAGATAAAAATACTTTTATCCAGGAGAGAAATAAAATGAATTATTATTGAAAAGAATGTAAAATTTTTTTTTTAATTTCGCACCTTTTGCGACATATTGTATTGTAATTAAATGTTTACTAAAAAAAATGCACCTTACGGCCCCACATAATATTATAATAGTTTTACTCTGGTAAGTAATAAACACTTAATATTATATGTATTTAATAATAAAACAGTCATGTTACTTTATTACTGTTGTTGTATACTTTTATTCCACAATCATTAATTACTACCTATGCGTGTTCTCATACTTTGTATGTGAAATTAAGAAATACTTAAGATTAATTGATTGTGTTATGGAATCACACAACGTTATTACGTGATAAAGTTCTGTTATCAATCGTATTAGAGACAAAACTTGTACAGTTACAAAAAATTATATAAATTTCTATAAATGTCTACCTAATTGCCGAATAATGTGATTTTATTATTGTAAATCATCAAAATTATGACTATTAATGCGTATTATTTTTATCAAAATCATTTTGTGATTGAAATTTTCTCAAAGAAATATTGGAACGGTCAATTTTCATTTTCTATCTGTTAATCATAGGAAATCAGTATGAATCATAGGAATTTGGACTGTTTTTACCTCCAACCCGCCGCGATTGATCGGTCGGTGCGATAAGGATTCGCCGGTTTGATTTTGTTGATTTAGATCAACTTTCCCACGCGTTTTATTTTAAACTCTTAGATTTTTACAATAAAAATTGGCTATTTGTTAAAAAAATAAGTACGGAATAAAAGTGAAAAACATGGAAACGTTAATCAAGAGAGCGCGCCTTGAAGAATTCAAATCAGTTTTCGGGATATTTATCGCATCAACAATAACCATCTGAATTCCTATGATTTACGTGTAACAGACTGAGAAAACTAATTTTTGGGATTTACTGTAAACAAATTATTCTTTTAACGTCGGAATTCTAAAAACGAGTAAGACACTTGGTAAACCAGCGTTTAACATCAAAAATTAAAATTTTTTTTTTTTCAGTATTAATAATGTATATATTTTCGAAGTATAGTGGATAATCTTATTTCATTCGACAATATTTTATAAAAAATATTTTTAATACAACGACAAAGTTTCATTCCAAGAGCGTATTATAGGGTACAGGCGATGCGTACCCCGACACCGTCCCGTGGTTACACAATTTACATAAGAAACATGCATACTCTTCGCTCCCCCACGGTCCGTGCACGTCCCTGACAAATTCATTGTCAAAATTCTATTTCTAGGCTTACGATTTGAAAGAACAAACACCGACAAACAAGAACTTCTACAGTATAGTGTTCAATAGGAATAAAGTCACCTAGTGCGGTGAACTGCCTTTTGTTAGTTTTATTGATTGACTACGACTAGTTATAACTGTGCGAACCCGTGTGTAAAACGAACAGACGAACGATTCAGTGATGGTTAGGACACGTAGCGTACCATTTCTAATGAAATGTCTTCAGAAAACGATTTCGACCGTTGGTTTTTCAGCTGGCCATTACGGATTTTTAACAACGACCAAATGCGAATCTTTTGATAGGACGCGGTTTTAAACTGTCGAGGTGTTTCTATTTTTCCATCGTTATTAAATGGATTCGAACCCCTCGACAATGGATTGGAGTAGAGGGCTATTGTATTTTTTTCAAAAGCGAGTTCGCGTGGAAAGCACCGCGGTAGTATAGGCGCAACTGGTCGCCGCCACGTAACTCGACCCCATCACTACAACATAAAACTCGATAATTAATGCATCTACTCGTATATCAGAGCATAATACCGACCCAATCGGTAAAACAAACGAGTAGACGTCCCCTGAACGCGCAGAGAGGATAAAATCTCAGTATAATAGTTCTGATATGATTTAGATGTTTGATTTCTTATCGCCGTTAAGAAATTCTCACAGTGCTGTTATAATCGTTTAATCGATTGAATTGAAGTGGCCGAAACCGGACGATTCCATTTTTTTCTTTTCCAAAACCAACCGAAACGCTGCTGATCCCTTTAAGCTTATTATTAATTTTGAAAACCGGACGAAATAAATAACCTTTTCGGCGACAAGAACGTCGTAAAGTCGTCCCGTTCTTCACACCCGTTAGACGTCCCGTCCTCATATTACGCCCCGAACGTACCTGCAATGGTCAGGTAGCCGATGAGCAGACACGGGAGTATTCCCATGTCCCATTCAGCGGCGGCGGTTGCGGTGGCGCTTGTCCCGTCGTCGTCGTCGTCCGATCAGTCTTATCAACAGGACAACAGCTGCTGCTGCACTGCGTCGACGACCGACCGCCCGTCGTCGTACTGCTGTTGCTGCTGCTGCTGCTGCTGCTGCCGCTGCCGCTGCTGCCGTTGACGGTCGTACCGCGGCTTCTGTTGCTGCACGTGCCCACCGTCACCGTTGACGTGCCGACGGTACGCGGGACGACGGCCGGCCGTCGCGTCCATTTCAACGACGGCCGCGAACGGAACCGCGGTGCCGAGATTTCAGCAGTGGTGGTCGCTCTCCTGTCGTGGTGAACGCGGTTCGCCGTGTGCGACGACGGTTCTGTCGTTTTTACGGGCCGGCGGCGGCGCGAATCCGTCGAAACGCGTCTCGGTCAGTCGACTGCCGGGACGTGCGCTCTCCACACGCCACACACACACACACGCGCAAAGCGAACGAACCCACACACACACACACACACACGCACACGCACACGCACACGCACGCACGCACGCACACACTCGCAGGCTCGCACGCGATCGGGCGCGTCGCCACTGCCACTGATCAGCGGTACCGCCGACCGGACGCTCTAGCCGTCGCCGCGGTCCCTGTTTTCCGCGGCTGCCGCTCGACGCTGCTGTCGCCGAAATATTATTACGGTGCGCGGCCGCCAGTTTTGATCCCGCGAGCGAGCTCGTGCGCGACTCCGCCGCGTACCAGATCCCGCCCCGTCCCGCCCGCGCACGCTCGTTTTTCTGTATTACTGTTATTATTACAGTCCCGGGTGGAACCGAGTTTTGCCGTGCCGACGCGCGCACACACACACACACACACACGCACAAACATAGACGTCGTCGTCGTCGAGCCGATGCGCCGCGGACCCGCCGCCGGCTGGCCCGTTCGCCGTGCTCGTCACGGGCCCAAAACGGTGCATGCGCTCGGGACCCGGTCCAGGCCCTCACCGCGCGTCCCCGCTCCCGACAGCCGCCGACACGCACGCCGCAACGACGCGATGCGATGGAACCACCGCCACTTTGGATACAATACGATATTGTATTCAATGCCTAGGCGAATCTGTATTGACGGCGGATCGTCGGTCGAATTATTATAAAAACGAGTTGAGAAAGCGAGCAAAGAAAGGTACATGCTGTTTAAGAAAAGGAGCTTCAGTTTCGGCGCGACGATTGAGTTTTTATAAAAAACAATTTTTTCGAATTGTTTATCGAATAAAAAACGAAACAAAATTCGAATCCGGAATATCGTCGTTTCGCGGCGTCAGATCGGTCCGGATATTTTGTTACGGTCAGAGTTCCTATAATTCCGGCGCGACGGACAGAAACCGCGTCGTTTCCAATCTTCTCATCCTCTTCGTTAAACGCTTGTGGAACATATAAACATTTGTTTACATTTTTTCTGGAATATTAGACTGATTGAACATTTTTGTTCCGTTGTACACGGGATATAACACAGAAATTAATTTATTGCAAACTTTGTTCTAAACAGTACATTCTTAAGAATTTTAATCTTGAAATTAAAATTATTTCGATTTTTGTAGCGTTAAATTCATATTGTTTCTCGTCGTTTATATTATGTTTAGTAGTAATAATCATAACTATCATAACAGTGCAGGTAGGCGTATTAAGTCTGTAACCAATAATAATATAAAAATCTGTAACATTTATTTTCTAATAAATCGAAAAATTTCTGCCCACTGCACGACGTATATAATAATACAATGTTGTTCCACGGACTTCGGGGCAGTGGCGTATCCAGGATTTTGTTTTGACAGGGACTGGCAGGTGAAAAATTCCACCGATTCATAGGATTTAATACGGAGAACAAGGATTGGCCATTAAAATAATTAAGCATTCTTCCCTCCAAAAAATTAAATTGTACGTACCTTAAATTTGCAGGGAAAACAATTCGCAAGCCTGATACGATGGACGCTAACTATTATTCCGTTGTCTCTATTTCTTACTTAACGTCGGTTCAAAATATCCAAGAAAGTCAACGCGTTAGTCACCACGGAGAATGTAATATAGGTGAAAATGTCATCTCGCTCATACCAACCACAAGTGGCGTGGCAAACTATACTTACCAGAGTCGATTGCCTCAGAGTCGTTTCGGGGGCGGTTAGGTGGACGGATGTGTGATTCTTACCAATCAGTAAAACGGATGATGCCAAGTGAGTACTGTATTTAGGGCTTCAGTTGTCCTCCATAGTGTGACGGTTCGTAACACAAAAAAAAAATTAACAAAAATAAGGAGATATAAGAATGTGTGTATGTGCAGGTGGATGTGTGTTAATTTAAATTTGATTGCCCCTGAGCGTTTTTGATTTCGCCGCGCAACTATACTCACCTTTATACGTAATGAAACAAACAGTTCTCAGACACATGAGATACAATCGTAAGATTAATGGCGTGCTAAAAACTATTTGTTTAGGTATCAAAAAAATATTACAGATTTCAGATAAAAGAAAAAAAATGATAGTTTATCTGAATTTTGAGGGTGGGGGGGTTCCAGGAGGGTACGCCACTGAACGAGGGGACGTTTCGCACGACCGGTTCGCCGGACGGCGTGGCGGTTCAGTGGCGATCATCGTTATTTATTGTACGTTTATAACATGGTATAATGTAGCAGCCTCATCGCTGGCGTTTCTCGAGTCACCACCACACGACTCTCCGGCACGGGCAGAACGACGTCCGCCTGCACCGCCGTCCCGCGGGGAAACTTTTTCCGCGACGCACTTTGACGCGATATTCGATTATTGCGTCGTTCATCCCCACGTCCACGCGTACGCTGCCGACACGCCGACAAGTTTTATTTTTTTTTATTGAATTCATTTTTACGATAACCGATAATACAATAAACACTGAGCGCCACCGCTATCGAATTACATTTTCGCACTGTCGTCGTTTGTTTTTTCCCAATAAGACATATTTTCAAACGTTTCACCGGCATGGTTTTTTATTTTTACGCCCGGCGAAACGCTCCACTTAAAAAAAGAAAAATATTACTTGAAGGTGAACGTAGAAATTTTGTCGCGAAACGTTTGCGTGATTTTCAAACACGATTTTATACACACGTGCACATTCATTTATAAGCAGTATACACAGGATATTAGGAATATCCGTACAATTTTCATCCACGATCGGTTTCGATATACCTAGGCCGTAGGGTAAATTAAGGTACATTTGTGATGAATTTCTTAATTTCTCGTCACGTTTCGATGGTTTTCATTAATTGAGGTTATTTTTAGTTGAACATGGTGGTACTAGGATCTGTGAATGTTTTAATTTAAAATTTCTGTGCTGATTTTCTACGTTTATTTAAGTACAAAAGTAAGTTCAATCATTCTATGATTTTGTGAGTAGATACATAAAGTGAATTGTCTTTTTGCTCAAAAAACTAATTGACTTTTTATAACAAGTTATCATCGCCAATGTTATCCTCGTAGACGGCCTTTTGTTTTTCCATTTGATTACATCATATTAAAACATTACATTTTCTAAGAAACGTTGTCGAACTGTTGACAATGTAGGTACCATGGACTCTTATCCGGTTTCGAAATCATCAGTCAAGTGTTATCATAAAGTATAAAAGATAGAGTTTTGTACATTATTAAATAAAATTACTGATTAAGAATTTATTATAGTTATTATTAGTCAATAGTTATTATTGTTGTATTAATATATTGTCTTCGAATGAAAATTCAATTTGAAACGCTATTCTCGAAAAAAAAAAAAAAAAATACTGTACAATTCGTAATCAAGATCAAACCACCAAACACAAAAATATTTGTTTTATGTTATTACCTAGTTTATTGTTTTTAATAAACCTGTTTTTAAAGTTTCTTATTTCTATTAGTAGTAGTAGTAGTAGTAAGTACTAGGTGGTTTATTTATTGTTTTTATTTTATTGAATACTATAACGTTTTTTTTTCCCAACATTTCAATAAAATCATTAATTCCACGCTTAATTTATCATTTTAATAATTAATTTATTCCATATTGAACAGCAACAGAGTTCAAAATAATTATACAAAATACATTTACATAGGTATGTGCATATTTTATACCAATTTAACGAACACCTACTTTTATATTCTGTATGTTTCGGAAAAACAGTAATTGAATACAATATAATATGTTCTACAGCAAAATAAATGTTTTAGACATCCGTTAATTTAAAAACACTAGTATGTATTATTATTTTAATTTCTTAGAATACAAAAGTATACATTGTAATGTTTTGAAATTTGAAATATTTATTTTACAATTCATAAAACCATGCAAAGCTTACTTAAATAACTACAAATAATATAAAACGTTATAAGTTATGTAATACAAGTTTCGACTGAAATCCCTTTTTAAAATGTATATCAATAGATTTTGTTTTTGGGTTTTAGAGGCGTAATTGTTTCCTGTTTACAGTTCACTCATAAACTTTGTCTTATAGATGTTACGATAATGTTATAAATTCGCTTTATACCACAATTGGATAATTTATATCAATATTGAACTGCAAAATGACACATAGGAAATGAGATAATTTCCCTTTAGCGTTATTTGGTAGTTCGAATAAGTACAGATTTATAGGTCTATAAAATAAGGTAGTGTAAAATATTTCCAACATAAACACCAATCATAAATATTATTATTTTTTAAATATTTATTATTTATGTACGTATAACCAAACAATGTATTACAATCAATATCAAATCTATGTGTGCTTTTCAACGTTGACAGATTAATGAGAGTAATTCAATTGTTCAACTCAATTGTTGAGACATCATATACAATTTGTAACGACTCAATGTCTTTGTAACTAAAACAGCTCTTAATGACATTCTTGATCTCTATCCATATGCCTAAATTGTTTCAATAAATCATAATTTAATATAAAAATGTAAAATTAATTATTTTAATGTTATTAAGTTTGCAGTTTTATTCCAAACCGAATTTGTTTTTGATAGCAAAGAAACAATACATCTCGGAAATAATTTTATTACATGGCCTTCATGGTCCGTGTCCTGGGGGTGATTGTAGATGTATTGTTTCATAATTAAATAAAAATATTTTCTAAACTGGACGCATTGGACAGTTTAAAACGTGTCACGCATCAAATCAAGAAAATAATTCAAAGACGTTTTTCATCGAAAAATTAAAACCATAAATTATATTGTCATAGTTGTTTTGGATTCTGACGAGTCACCGATTTTCATAAAGAAAAATTTTACCCAAAAAACACCTGATTCAGGTGGAATACACTTCTTGCATAATATATTAAAATTTAGTAGCCCAATCTACTATTGGGATGTTTGGAGGAATCGTTGCGAAAAAAAAAAATTGTAGGAAAACAATGAAATCACGTCCAAATACAAACGTTTTGCTAACCTATTATTATCAAAATGTTTTAACCCCGTTAAAAAATGATTTCGTTCTTGTGTTAAAATTATTATTCTTTAGATTGAAAGTTTAATGTTTTATGAAACAATAAGACAATTTATAAGAAAAAATGTCTAAGATTTATTTATACTTTGTTCAATAATGTTTAAAACATTTTTTTTCTTCTAAGTTTTTTAAAGTTCAAATACATTATAAAAATTAACTACAATATGAATGAAAAAATAAGCCGTTTTTCTCTGTTAGGAAGACAAACTAAATTTGCTCCAAGGTAAAAGTATAAGAGGCATATTTTATTTTCCTGTTTAAACGAAAACAAATGAGAAAATAACTAACAAAATATAAATTAATACGAAGAGAACAAAAAAAAAATAAAAAAATAAAAAAGTATTTGTCTGGAAAATATTTCCAGACTTAAACTGTTTTTATTTTTTTAGTTTAAACTCTTCGGGTAAAATATATATTATAGACCGTTAAATTTGCAAGCAACTTTTATGTAACCCGATCGAGATGATTACAGTAGACGATAATTATAGTTCGCAAAAAAGTTTTTCACCGTAAAGATTACGTTTATATGAACTTTTAGGTAAACCATTAGGTATATAATTAACTGCAGCTTTACTCTGTGTTGAAGAAAATCATTCAAATTTTTTTTAATAATTCTAAAATTAGTTCTGTACACTTTTACCGCACGTTTTATTGATTTTCGTTTGATAATAGTTTATTAGTTGCATTCACTTGTATTATATGGGACTAAAGTTGGAAATTTTAAGATCAATATAATACAACATCGGCTGTCGTCAGTGATAAGTTATGTTATTAAAAAACCTGTTTTTCATATTAATATACGTACAACGTTTATAGGAACGTTCTTACTTACAAGCATTCTACCAGTTTTATTATAGACTGTTAAGCTTATAAGTTAAATATCACATAAAATTGTCGATTGAGGACCTATAATAGTGGTGCGATAAGACGTGTACCTGAGTTTTTATCCCGTCAACGGCTAAGATTCCAAGGTGAGTTAGTAAAACCCAATGTATAAAAAATTTCTAATTTTTTTTTTTTTCAAACAGTTTTGCTGTAAGGTAGTATCACGGTTGCATCAACAGAGGATAATATGAGGGAAAATAGGCTGTGATGGTTTGGACATGTGATGAGGAGAGAAGAAACTGCAAAAGCAGTAAGAGCGGTAATGAAAATAAACGTTGGAGGGGAAAAAGTAGAGAAAAACCAAAAAATAGATGGACGGAAACAATTGAAAAATGTATACGTGGGTCGTTAATATGCGTGTAGGGGATGTGATTGATCGTGATAAGTAGAAATAGGAATAAGGTGGCGAAGACGAAGGTGGCCAACTCCAAATAGTTGGGAAAAAGGCAGAGAAGAAGAAGAGAAAATAGTTTTATTGACAAAGAAAAAATATCATAAATATTTTACATAACATTATAAACGATTACAACAAAATATCTATAAAATACACCACCTAAAGTGGATAATATGGTATTACATCGGACATATTACAACACAAATTTACGTTAAAATTAAAATCAAGTGTACACACCGAAAACATGTTAGTCATCATTACTGTTACCTTTTCGTTGTATACGTTTCTGAGACTTGAGGGGCCTGGTATCACCTTCAGTGCGCAGCACGGCATCGCCTCGACGGGGGCAGACGCGACACGGTCTGTGGCATCGGACACGCACATCACAAAAAGTGGCGTAGTATAGGGGGGAGCCACCCCTGGGCCGCGGTAAGATGTCAGGGTTGAAGAAAAATAATCATAGGACTTTGTATGCGTTTTGTACACGATGAAACTTTGGATATTAAAACTTTCGATGATGTTCAAAAAAAAAAAAATCGCTCTAAGCCCTCCTCATTTTAACTTTTCATTTTGGACGATGCGTATAGCGGAGAAAAATGCTCACAGCGAAAACGGTTTCTATGCACGCCGCTGTATCCGTACAACCAGCTGCAAAGATTGAGTTTGGTTAAAAAGTTAATTATTTTAAACTGATCAACTTGTTCGGTTCAAATCGTATTGCGTTCGCTCAACTTTTTATAGTCAATCCATCGCAAAGTTGACTTTGTGGCGGGTGATCGGGGTGTCAGTGGTATCTAAACATTTTGTTTTTTTATTATTTTGCAGTTCAAATGAAAACGAGTCGTGTAAAAAATAGGTGCCCGCGTACGTACGTAGACGCGACCTGTAACGATTCACTGCGATAACCGTACGGCGTTTTGTCCGAACAGCGTTGGTCGGCACTGTTAGTAAAAAAAAACCATTTTTTAAACAGAGTTGAGCGTGCCTGTTCTCTGTAAAAACCAACGACCGTTTCAATCGAATTAACCGCCGCCTATTAACACGCATTATTATCGCAGTTTTTTCAATTAGCTCGCCCGACATCGCTGCACGCACACACACACACAGATACATCGGACAGCGCAAGACAGTGGTCTCGGCGTGCATTATTACTATCATCGTTGTTTCGATCCGGGGTCGGGAATATTGTACATTTCTGTTTCTTCCCGGATCGGATGATGCGATGTCGGAATCATATTATAAAAGTTGGCGCGCTCCGTCGACGGCGACCCGTCACGTTCCCGCGAGCGGTGCCGTACGTGACGGGAATACTGGGCCGGAATGCGGGGGGACATTCCGCCGTAATTGAATACGTCGTGTACTGGCGAGCAGCAGCGCACACACGCGCCGCCAGTAGTTTTGAAAAACCCCGTGTGCCGCCGCCGACGTTCGGAGTCGTGTGACGCTGCAGTCTCAGCCTCCCGGCCCGAAGTCTCGGCGCAATTAGCCGGCCGGCTGTCGTTTCTGCCCGAACCGTTCACGACGACGTACCGTTTTCTCTTTTTTTTTTTTTTCGTTTTTGAAATCGATTTTTCGGCGTAGCGTGACCGCTACGCGATATCTTTACGAGATTCGTGTGTACGCCGCGGGTTAAGATATTCGAACGTGGCCGACCGGTCCGGGACGGTGCGCGCATCATGGTCGGGTTGATCAAAGAACGGAAAAGACGAATTTTTTCGTAACATTCGATATACTGTTGGATATCTCGATTTTCGCAACATTTCGTACGCCGTTGAACACTTTCGGACTTCCAAAAAATTGAAAACATTACCGTTTCGGTCAGCGGCGTATCCCAGGTCCCGAAATTTCAGACGGATAGAGTTTTTTTTTTTATACTCAAAAACTCTAGAATAAACAAAGTGTTTTTTTTTTTTTTTAGTAAACGTTGATTACGCACGCATCATCTTCCGAGAGTTATTATTAGTTCTATTATAATAAAATGCGGGCAAAATTCCTGCGTTACGCCACTGATTTCAGCGGAACTGTGCGTAGAAAATAATTGCGTTTCGAAACGAAAACGTGCGAATGAAAGAAAAAAAAAATCGCTCTCTTAAACAACACGTGAAAAAAAAAAGGAAATTGCTTAATCCGTACGCGCCGTCAACGAACGGGTGAACTCCCCGTTTTGCCGTTGTCGCATCGAACACACAACCCACGATTGTTCCGTTACAAAACCTACGTCGTATCAACGCGACTCGGATCCGAGTGGCCCTCGATAGAATTTCAGCACGTTTTGTTTTTGATTCGCCCGGTGTAAACGAGACACCGCTCGAACGGTTGTCGACGTTTGCCGGACAAAAGTGTCGCGGTGTATGGAATCGTATTATTTTTTACCGACAAAAGACGTGCGTCGCCTTTCATTTCTTCTTCTTTCGTGCAACCGAGAGACGCTCATCTCTCGTCACCCGCCGACACGCGCTCTCAGCAAAAAACTATCGCAAATTCGGGATCAGCGGGTAGTTTGACGGAGACTGCGCATTGCATATTGGTCAACGGTTCGGAAGTTGTGGTTCAAACACATTGTTTGATGACTGAAAGCAACGACGATTCATTGCCTTCGAAAAAACGATTCTGAGCGAGCACGGCCATCATCTAGTGTACGTCTTGGTAAAAACTTAAAACGATAAAAATGGTCCGAAAACTCCGAAAGCCGCGTTTAAAAATATATTAATTTGAATGACGTGTGAAAATTTCAGTTACCGATTATAACGGTATCGGTTTCGTCGATTCGATCGGACATATACTCGCCACTCCAGCGAGCTTTCTAGTATAAATTTTTGCGTGTTTTTGGACTCGCAAAATGTGTAAAATTCAAAACATTTTTCGAATTAAAATATAATTTAAAGCCGAAATCTCAATTTTTTTGTCGTGTTCGAAGCACTAATATCGGAGCACTCTTTCCACACGAACGCGTCACCATAAACCTGAAATTTTCAAATTTTCGCAATACTTAATTTGTTTTTGGTTTTTTGGGCATTACTCAAAGAGTACGCAAAGTTTAAAAAGTTTTCGCACCGAAATATCACCGCAGTCAATAAACCTATCAGAACTGTTACTGGTATTAAAAATAGGAGCTCCCCTTCCGATAAATATCTTCATCACAAATGTTAAAATTTCAAACTTTTCGCCGTAATTTTTTCCGAAATTCCCAATATTTTTTTGTTTTGGTTTTAGGGTTTAACTCAAAAAGCAGGCAAAATTTAAAAAAAAAAAACTTCAATCAAAGTACCACCAAAATCTATATACCTATCAGTACTGGTTTTAAAAATCGGAGCATTACTTCTATATGCGATAAGTCGTTGACAGAAAAAAAAAAAACATCATTGTAAAAACAATATATTTTCATTGCTTGGCTCAGAATCTAAAAATTATCAAACTGTGTACATTTTGTTAACAAAATAATACTAGATTGTGTACAAATAATTGATACGAATTTTTTAACCGTTCACACGACTGATAAGTAGATCAGAAAAAAGCATAGACCGAATTCATACTGTAATATATCTTTTTATAAGTTAAAAAGCATTCTTTTTAGTCAAACTCTATTATTTTGTTTTTTTCATCATTAGTTTTGCCACTTTTAACAGCTCTATGGCGTAATAAAGATTTAAACAATACGATTTGTGTATTTCGCAACCAAAAAAAAAAATAAATCAAAAAGATATGAAAATGTTTTAATTGTGTTCTCAATGCAATACATTTTACGTATACTATAATTACATTACTTTTATTGTATTTATAACCACACAACCGTTTTATATTAATTGTATTGTCACTGTAATCTAAAACATAATATGTAACAAGCACGTGTTTGAATTATATCGTTAGGTAGGTACCTAATATTTGTCCATTTATTAAAATAATAGTAAAAAATATTTTTTCCTTTCTTTTTAATCAATTTTTTGTTTTTCTTTTGCTTTTTTTCGTCGCGTTTCTTTCATTTGCTTGTTTTTCCCAAACTCACCTCTAACACCTCCGACGACGTTGCCCACGCCTCCGAGTGATTTGTTCCGGATCGCAGGCGTGTCAGCTGGCCAGCAACGCATCGGGCAAGTCTGCAATATCCGTGGTGACGGCAATAAACATAATAATATCACGTACGTCGTGTCGTAAATTCTTGAAACTACCGCGGCCGGTCAAAAAATGCTCATTGACAATTTTTGCGAATTTTTCGATCTTCTTACGCCTATATGATCACCGCATCATAAATAATGTTAACGGCAAAATATTTAAACATACCTATACTTGGGTATTAACAAAAGCCTGCGAATTTTTTTTTTTTAATAACATCAGTTTGATCACGGACGCATTTTCGTTGAAAAAAAAAATATAGAGTAATTTACGGCCGTAAATTTTTATATAGTATGAAGAGGTCAAAAGTTAGGAGTATTTCGAACTTTATTTGAAATCAGCTGGTATTGTTCTAAAACTTACTTTGTAAATAAATATAAAATATTATTGTGAACAGAAGCTGCATTTCGCATATTAAATACGAATTTTTCAAAGTGTACGCCAGTCGATATATCACTGTCTGCCTACGTACGTTATTGAAAAAGTTTTGTTATAAATAGCTTACAACTTGCATATTTCATTGCCAGTATAATATAGTAACATAAAGTGTGTATTATAAAAAATCATTTAGTATAAACGACCTATGACATTTTATGCGTCTGAAGGAAATGAATTGTGCACAAAAGTGAATTTATGTGCTGACTGCAGAGTTTGTAGAGTTTTTATCTTACGCGAAAATTGATGAAAATAACGTAAAAAAATGCTCGTTTAAATGTTCAAGGTGCATGTACGTACAAACTTTTTGCCAAGTTTTTGTGTCTTTTATAAAATTTAAAAAAAAATTTATTAATATTTTCACGCGTGTTTTTAATACCCAATTCTATAATATGCGATAAACAGCTATGTAACATGCATAAATTACAATTTTATTTAAGGACGAATTCATAAAAATGGGTTAACCGGCAAAAAAAATATTACTGCGGTTTCCGTCGTTCTGTTTTACATTCCCGTTTTTCAGACCGAGAAGATGTTATTTATTAATGGATTTTCACGCCGAAACGTTAATATCGGCCCGCAGAGAAAATATAAAATAGACCATAAAAATGTATGTAATATTAAGTATTAAACGTATCCGCTCCCGTTGTTCATAACATTATAGCAGACGAGTTCTTCGGCCATTCCGGAGCAGTCGGAATTACCGAGGAGTCGGGGACAGGAATTATATCAGGACTACGCTATGGATGTAGGTTTAAAAGCGAGTTATTCCCCTGACGGACTTTTAACATAATTTACGACACTTTACGATGCATAAAAAATAAGTACTCGTAAACAAAACATAATTTTGTGCATAATGTAAACACCGTACGAGTAAGATATGTACGCGCGTTAGTGTATAAAATATTAGATAATATTAGGTACAAAACAAACCAACGTAGATACGTGAAATCTCTATATCGTTTGATTCAGAGTATGTTTTCATGCCGTATTATACGTACGATTTGAGTAATCGGTTACCAAATCGATACGACAAAATGTAAAATTAAAAAGCAGATTCACGTCATGAAAAATATAGACCATCGACTTTGGATTGTATACTTTCCGGAACGTTTTTTCTTCAGAGTTTCAACTTATCGTAATATATGGTTCAACTTAATTTACGTCTTGAAAATAACCATGATGCGTTGAACAAATGAACGTAACGCAACTATACTAATGACAAAATTTTTCTATTGACCTCAATAATGGTATTATATCGAGTTTTTATTCGTCTTTATAAAACTTTCTGAGGTTCAGTTCTGTAAATAACGTTTTTTAAATTTCACTAGCTGGTTTATACATGACAATGACGATAGAGCATCGATTTGGTAACTAATTTTCTTTACTATTTATTCCTAAAAAACGATTGATATCTTTGCTTTAAAACGATTATCGGTTTGTATGACGTGTACACTTTCAACGGTTGCGGAACTAAATATTATATAAAATATTTTAAAAAAAAATAGTTCAATTTTTTACTTAAATTATAACACCCATTTCGGTAAGTTGTTGTCTTCTTCTATTGATGTCTTTCAGAATGACATATCGGGAGTTCAGTATGTTTGATTCATAAATCTGTGCAAGAGGGCAGGGGCGGATGGACGGTCTTGTGATTTAAACCTTTTGAAATTTAATCCAATTTATTATCTTTAACTGGTTTATTATAAGCGTTTGGCCCCAATGAAATTTTGAAGATTGCAAACTTACTTCAAACTCTGTACACTCGTAGATTACTTAATGACATCTTTTTCAAACAACATTAACGACTGTTTTAGAGTAAATAATATCAAAATATGATTTATATCGATTTTGAAGAAATCAAACGAAATCAATGGAAAAATAAATAAATACTATGTAGAAATGCATATATTTCTATTTTTATCTTATTTTCTAAAAAAAATTAATTTATCGCAAATTACTTTTACGAATATTATATTAATAGATTGCTTTTAAAAATTATTTTAATTTTCTTATTTTCTAAGAACATAAGCATAAGTGCCTTTATTTAGACAGATGTTCATAAGGTGGTACAGAGAACACAAAGTTTGATATTATATATTGTTCTTCTGATTATTTCTTCAAATGAGTGTAACAATCATAATTTTATAGACCAAAATTTAAATGTATTTTTCAACCGTAAAAAAAAAGGTTTGTAAATGATATACGGTTAGATGAAATTCAATACAAGGACACCCGCAGAAATATAAGTTAGAGTGGTGGAGATCAAAGTAAAAAGCAATATACACATTGTTTGAACTTGTGTTTAAGGTCTTGAGCTGTTTAATCTCCCAGGATAAGTGATCCTTTCATCTTTCAAAAAGGAAAAAAATTTCTCGTTAAAATACGGTGTGATAATTTTAAAACGTTCGTTTTACAGTTTTAGATTCTGAGCGTAGCGAGGAATATACTGTTTTAACAATGACGTTTTTTTTTTCTGTAATCATTTGTTCGGGCAGTAGGAATGGTCGAATCGTACAGTGATATATGATTTATATATGATATATATTCACTTTATATGATTAGTAGTTGAACCTACTTTACCTTTTTTTTCCTGTCAACACTTTTTTGGGTAGAAGAAGTGATCTAAGCTACGTGTAGTTATTTAATAATAATGTTAAGTTGGATAACGAAGTGATTGAAAACATTAAGGAAAAGTAATAGCATGCACCATGCTGTGAAGTAGGAAAGGTCACATCTCTGAATGGTTACAATTTAGAATAGTGTAGTATTACGCTAAAAAATGAAAAGAAAGGAAAAAAAGGGAGTAAATTTTAAACAAAGGAAAGAAAGACAGGAAGTAAATTCTTGCTTGAATGTGACGTTGTTCGCTTTAGAGTAGGTAACTTATTTTGGTTGCTCACTAATTTGGAGGTTGTGGTGTAAACGTTATATTTAATAACTGAAAGCAATGATAAACTATTGCCTTCGTAAACACGAATCTGAGCGAGCTCAATAATCTAATACAATCTGCGGGAAAAAACATATTCGCCAAAAATTATCGACACTATAGAAGTACCTATCTATAAAGGATTTCTTTTAGGTTCGAGTGTAAAATACGAAAATATCATGTATTTGTCAGACAAACCATGCAATTATAGCAACTGTCTAACTTCTAAGAGGTTTATTTTGGTCAAATTGGTATAAACACAAATCGTTTGATGCTTCAACACTTTCAAACATAAACTATATGCTCTTTACTTGTGTTAAAATCTTAATGAACGCTTATATATTATTAACTATTAGTTGTTGCTTATAATAAAGAAATTACCTACTTAATTGGGTACCTAAGTGTTTTTTCCCCCATGATGTGTTAGATTACTGGCCTCACTCAGAATAGTTTCATCGAAGGCAATTATTTGTCATTGCATTCAGTTGTGAAATAATAAGTTTAAAACCACAATTTCCAAACTAGTGAACTACCCAAAGAGGTGACCTACTTCAATGCGTAGTCAGTCATTAGGTACTCCAACCAACTTCTCAACCGGCCTAGAATTTACTCCCTTTATTTTTTTCTGTTCTTAAAAATTACTCCTTTTCTAAAAATCTTAGAAACTGTGTATTATCATAATACAATATTTTAATACGATACGCTATAATTAATCGATTAATATTGTTAATAAAACAATTTTAATTAATTATTTGTATAAATCCGACAACATGCAAGAAACATAACAGGAGGTATTTTAATGCATTATGATCATTGCAAATTCGAGTTTCCAGTTTTAAAAAGATAATGAGTACAATTGATTTTATTCAAATCGTTTGTTTTTTTATCAACGATTTGATTACATCTAAAATTTCAACAAAAACATGTTTAATACATTTTTAAAAAATTATAAGTAATGAAATTCTATAAACTGTATGAGTAAGTATATGATAATTTTTATTCACCAATCAATTTTCCAGTTATATGCCAAAAATTGGTCTTATAACCAAATTCTTAGTTACACTCGGAGCTCAAAATTTTATGGTCTGGTTGGCTTGCTCTAATTTCAGAATTCCTATTGAGTTATATTCTGGTGAATTCACTTTATTAGATAGATTTCGTAATCGAATAGGATAGTATGAATCCAAGACTTCGGTTTATAATTACCGGTAATATTAGATTATCGTCTCTAGTCTATATACCTACTATATAGGAGCGCCCTTATATCGGTTCAAACAAAAGCAAACAGGTCTGTAATGTAATGCCGATTAGTGTATCGTTTTACAGTAGGTACGTGTCAAACATTGCACCCTACGAGTAAGTCACTTCATCCATTAAACAACGAAGGAAAGGTGATAGGATACGGACAACAGGTCATTAAAACCTTAAACAACAGTTTTTAGAGCTTTGATACAAATTCGTATATTCTATGAAGTCTGTTCAAAATGAATGGAGATTATAATCAAAAATATATAGTACAATTAATGTTGGATTGTTTTCAAAAACTTAAGTAAAGTAACACAAACTTAGTTTGTACATTTGATAGCATAATACAGTGGCATGAAGCCCTTCTCAACATTTTAGATAAATTGGATACATTTTTTTATTTAAAAACTAGTATTTTTTGATACATCGGCCAAAAACAAAGTATTTTAGCACACCTCCCATTAATTTTTTAAATGTAAATTTAAAACAATGAATCTGAGAATTATTTGCTTTATTATAAAAAGTAGGTTAGTAGTACTAACATTTAAGTAATATCACCGCCGCCAACCGTATATTCACAATTGTTTTGGAGGAGAGGGAATTCTTAATTTTAAGGGCTAATTCTTGCTTCTTTCCTACTAAATTCTAAGTATGAATAAATCAATATAGGGACCAGGGAATTTTTCAGCATAAACCCCACCCGATGAAAATCCTGGATACGCCACTAGCATAATAAATACAAAAATGTTTAAGACGGAACACCGTATAGGCAATAAAGGTACACAATTGTGTAGAAATGCGGAATGCATCATACTATTATTATTTTTAATAATATTGTTTTGTCAAAAGTAAAAAAAAGTATTGATTATCAATAATATATTAAGATGACATTACATCATGGATTAAGTTGACATATTTTATCTCCCGTAGCAGGTACAAATCTAGTTTTTGTCTGAATTTTTGTCGTAATGTTTCACATAAGACGATTTCTAAAAATCTATGAAATTGGTATGAAAATATTTTATGATAACAATTTGTCCTTTATTAGGACTAAAATTATTTGCCTCGCTTATTAAGTAAATCAATTTTAATTACATTTTTTAATATTGTACATTTTAACCAGAAAATATACAATTTTGTAACATACAAAAAAATATAAGCAATTACAAATAAATAAGTTTATTATAAATTAATGAAAAATATTATACCGAGCATGGTTAATATGTAGAAAATATTAATTGAAGTGACATATTATGAAGAAACTTAACGAGAGTATTTTTTATTCAATTTATAAAAACTTAAATAAATAAGGCTATAATTATACAAATGTTAGGTACTAAACAAAAATGGACTATACGACCGATATTTGCAAATAAACAACGGGTATTTAATAAAAAAAAATAATAAAGTTACTTAAAGATGTTATAAATGTAGTTTTTACTATCATATAGTATTAAAGCTGAAAATGTATAAACATAAAATATGTTTATAATTTAATATTTTCTATGATAAATAAAAACAATAGATTGTAAACATAATTTTGATCGGTCTACCTACCGTCTTCTTAGCTGCAAAATGGTTAGATTTTAGGTCAAATAATAGAGGTTTAAAGAACGTTACGTACCCAGACCGATTTCAAACAAAAATTAAAAGACTTTATACTATATAGTTAGATCCAATTATTTAATCGCACAAACATTTTCTGGTCAAAGCCAACGATTAATTATTATGTATTATTAATTTTTTTAAAGTGTAGTGTCACTTTTAAATATAACTACACACTATAGGTGTATTGAATAAATATTCGTAGTTATTTAATTGAACAGTTTTGTTTATCAATTTTCTATACCTATTTTAAATTCAAAACGATTATAATAATTCCATTTTTTATAGTTAAACGTTTGTAAAATTATAACGTAATAGGTTCTTATCAAATAAGTTGGACAGTACATAGTTTTATTCCTATTCGATTGTTCGATAACCGTTCTGCAAAAGTGAATAGCCATAAATCAACTTCACCTACTCGAAATTCCCTTGATTGATCTTGATTGGATGTACACACTCCACAACGCTACTGAAACATAATTATAATAAAAACGTATTGATTCTTAACATCAAGTACAGTTTATGAATAAAAAAGTGCACATTTACTATAGTTTTAAATGTAAAATACGATCATAAACAAAAATAATAGTCTTTGGAAAAAAAAAAAACATCGAAGAATGCAAATTCTTTGTCAAAGCGATTGGTCGTACAAAACGGTACAGATCACATTCCACGAATAGATTGTAAAAATGCAATATTGAATTTTTTTTTTTTTTTTTAGTTGATGTACATTGCGCATTTTTTCTCCGCAAGACAATTTCGTGTACACTGTTTAACTGAATAACGTCGGTTTCGTTTTTCGTTTCCACTATTAACCTCCTTCTGCGATTCTCATTTTACTTATTTCTTTCAACGTGTTTTCGATTCACTCTTTCTCACCACTGTGGTGTGTTGTGTCTCATTTTGTTTTCACCGAAAATTTTACATCGCGTACTACGTACGTTTGACCGTTCAAAACTGTTGCGCGGTGGAGACCTCCTATGTGCGGACAGATAGTAGCGTGTCCACGGTGGCAAACAACTTACGTGTCACATTGATTGATGAGGCGACGAAAAAAAAAAAAAAAAAATACCCCCTTTAACACTTCACCGACGATTCTTTCTAAAATCTCTATTTTTCTCTTTCTCCTATTACCGAGACATTTTTCCTTCTTTGTCCGTCCGATTGTCCGTGTGTGCGTTTTCTCTTAAAAACGTCTATCTCCGTCTTCCTTCCCGCACGAGCGTCTCACTATAGTGCCTACTCGTAGTTCCACGGCCGTATCCTCTGTTTTTTTGACAACCTTACACGGTCTTTGGATCACTTAAAATCAGTGTCTTACGTGCACCGGGGGTGGAACCATAAATATTCCCCCAGAAAAAATATTGTGGAATATTCACGTTCAAGTCTAATAATATAGATACTCGTCATAAAATAAAATTTACTTTAGCCCCCACAAAACTTTTGTCTCTAGCTACGCCTATGCTCCAAAGTACATTGGGTTCGCTCGCTTACCTAGCGCAATATCACCATACAGATCGGTAAATTATTATAGGTTCTAGTACAGATTGCTGTTTTCTTATTCAAAAAATATTTTTACAAAAACCGATGGCAGCCAAGTTACAACAACATTATACTTTCACAACAAAATTTATCAAAATATTATAGTTATATACGTTTTTACGACTTTTAGATGCTTTACATGATGAAATACAATCAAAACATGTTTGTATTGTAAATATGTTTTCGTGTTACAAAGTTTCGACAAACTGTCAACGTTTTGAACAAAATTTTTATGTTGCAAAAGCAAATTTATAGTTTTCCAACCAAACAAATTATATATTTTAAACAAAACGTGGCAAAAAATATTGAACTACAGCTAACATGAACGGGAACACTATTAAATAACTAAACATAAAAACGCTGTGTCGTTTAAAGACCATTTTTGCAATATTTGGGTATTGGAATGTGTTCTGACATGAAATAGAACAACTATCTCTATCGAATTAAGAAAAATGATGTACGTAATGAAACAATTACACGATACATTACCATTTAACAAAAAACATAACCTTTTATTGCCCATTCAGCATGAAGTCAACACGAGACATGCTGTTAATAACTCATTAAACCGGCCAAAAAACACCAAGCTGTCAAATGGGCTATGAGTTCTCGGGAACTCAAATATTTAATTCAATTCCTAAGGAGATGAACATAATATAATAAGTATTTCATAATTTATCTTAACCCGTATTCAAAAAATATATATCTAAAAGACATTTTAACTAGATCCGGTATGAATATGAAAAGAAAAAATAAATATTGTGTATGTTAAATACCATGTGTAATGGTGCAATTTGTTTATCGATTTCAGTTAAATGTGTTATTTAAAATGTTTGTGAACCGAGATAACTCCTGTACCTCCAGACGAGTTTTTTTTCATATTTATTGATTTCAAAAATATAAAATCAACGTAACTGATAAAATAATTGGTTTCGCCATGGATGCACGTATTGAAAGAGAGTTTTTCAAACGGAAAAGTGCCATTAAACTACAAACGATACATAATTCAAATTATTCAAAACGTAAAAAATGTGTTCGGGTAGTGTTTAACACTGTTTGTAAGAATGGTTTTTCGTAATCACTATCGAATTCCAGTTTGAATTTAAACTTACAATGATTCAACAGTTCGGTAGATACTTATAATAATGCGATTTCAACATTGAAATATAATTAAATATAAATGGATACGATTTGCAGAAACAGATCTTTCCGATCGGCCCGCGTCAAATTATCTAAATCTGTTTATTTTTCACGGCCATTACCACCTACTCGTTTTTGTCGCTAACACGCGATAACCGTTCTCCTATGTGCTCAACCGTGCTCTCCCTCACACCACCCTATCGTTCCTTACGTCTCTAGCTAAAAACACATCGGCGTACACACATTCCCGATGTGTGCGAACAGCTTGCTGTGTGTTGCGAGTAGATTGGAGTGCGTCCAAAGTGCCTGTTCTGTACCGACCGACCAGCCGTCGTGTCGTATCGCATGACCGTCTCAAACGATTATCTATTACATGTCCCTTTCTTTCCACCCCTTGTACCCGTTCGTTCCCCCCGTGCGAACGTTTATCTAGGTATATCGAGCCGTGTGGTGTGCTGACAGCACGTCGAACCGACCGTTCGGACACGAAAATAATAACGTTTCAAGTACCTAGGTATAATAATACGAATTGCGCGATTTCTTACTGCAGTGACTGAACAACAAAAAACCATATTAAAATGTGTATTTATTAATATTATACAAATCGCAGTACTGGATTGAGGAAAGAAAAAAAACATTAGAAAATTTGTTATTGATTTTGTGTAAAAAATACCTTTGTGTATCTACTACGATTGTCGTGCACGAATATTTATTTTTCCGTGACCGCATAACAAGTTACGGGAAAAAGTTTTTATATATTTAAACTAAAAAAATTACAATCAACTTAAACGACGTATTATATACGTGCATAAAACGTAGGTATTAAACTTAAAGCTTGAATGAATTATAATTACTTTTGTGAGAACATTGTTCTTGTTCTTGTACAGTGATATAAACCCCTGTTTGTTTTGTAAATAATAATTGATATGTTTTAATGAAATATGATCGTTATACTGACCACGTGTTTATACTAAAAATAATATTGTAAATATTTATATTACGCCTAAACTTAATTCTAGAATCTGAGGTATAATATTGTAATATTCAAATATGAAGTGATAAATAATAAATAAAGATATAGTACCTGTGCGTAACGTTTCTCAAACTGAATATCGTTTTGTTAAAAAATGTGAAACTTGAATGTACCTACTTATATTTGACTAGTACTACTCAATCACAAAAACAACTTTTAATTCCTCAAATTTATAGCGTGTCATATAGAAACACATTGTTAAGAGGATTAAAAATTTTTGTATTACGAATAATACACAAATCGACTTTAAACGATTATATTTTTGATTATTCTCGAAAAATTACTGAAAAGCATTATCAATACATTGCAAAAAATGTTCACTTTTATTTAAATGAAAAAAATAATTACTGTATTCAGTTAAAAAAGGATGTTTAATTTCCCGAATATAATATAATAAACACAAATTTAAGATCACAAATATTTGTTATCAAAAATTCAGTTGTTTTTTTTTTTTTCACTGTATAAAAAGGTAAAATAAAATTCTTATAAAATCATTCATTGTTCAAGTTAACGAATTTGTTTGAATCAAACCATCGAAAATTAATGAAACATATGAAGCTTTCATATCAAGTATAACATCATAAAAGATGGAGAAACAATAAAATGTTCAACATTTAAATCTGCATTCAAAAGTGATTCGATTAATTACTTTTTATGTTAGCGATGCCAAATTTCGCGAATCAGTGGAAATCAATCACCGTTGTGCATTTGCATGTGTTATTTGTGTCACATTGCGGAAAATACCAATGGACTAAACAAAGTTTAGGCTTACCTCACAAAAGCGTGCGTTCGACTGCGATAATTGATAATAGTTGTAAAGTGTCCGTTCAAATTGACGGTTTAAAAACTTTCAAAGGAACAAAATTAACAAAACGGCAGATGCAATCGGTATCTGGAATCTCCTAACTATTCCTCTATACTTTCAAGTTTTAAATTATCAACTCGCATGTTTCTGTGACACAAGTTATTTATTTATTTTGTCTACGAAACAACTATAAATAACATCATATACACGCTGCGCAAGTTTTAATGAATTATAGGTGACAGGTGCATTTTTTAAGTATATAATTTAAAAATATGAACTACTATCGTTATTGAAAGTAAGGTTAGTTTTTTTTTTGTCAGTAAACTTTTAATGTAATAAATTTAAAAAATTAAAACAATTAACTTTCAACATAACTTTTGTTCTTTCAACAAACTTAACACGTTTAAAATAATTGTTAACTCGTCCAGCCTCGTAGGTAATAATAATAATAATAATTTGTATGCGATCGGTGTACTTTTATGTAGATACGACTACCGACGTTTCAAAATCATGACGTGGTCTACTGATAAACATTCGTGATATTATCCTGATACAATAATATTAGTAGGTATGTGGTGTGTAACATTTGCCGAAGATTTCACAAATTTTCGTTTTATTCGTTCGCGTAAAACTACTGCGAAACGTAAACAGAAATCGCGGCGAAAAAGTGCGAAATGTTTCTTGTTTAATAATATTATAAGTAGCGTGACGTGCGTTTAAAAAAAAAAAATCATCTTGTGACCCGTTTGGTATACATGCGCGTGTATACGAATGAATATTATAATATTATGTAAATGCTATTCAGGTTTTCCATAAATCCATCGTCAATCCCTCACGCGCAAACACACACGCGCCGGGCACTTTCAGAAACATCACTCTCAGATAAAATATAACGCGAGCGTTGTATTGTTGAAATCGACGTACATTTGGTAGGTAGTCGTGCTAACTACAATAATATTGTTTTCATTTCGATTCTAAGTGGTGTTTTGGACGGGTATACCCGTTTACTTTTTTTTATTAATTTGCGTATATCCTGTAAAAAAAGGGGGCGGGGGTCGGGGTATTCGCTAGAATATTCATGCGTATAGCCGCACAAAATGCCACGCCAAAAGTTTCGAAAACGGACGTAGATGTAACTTTACTCGAAGCGTTTTTTTTTTTTTTCAATTTTTGATTGTTTTCCGCGTAATAGTCCAAAAAACACACTGAAATAATTTAGATGTTTTTCATAATCACGTACAAAAGTAAGCGCTGCAGTGAACAAAACAATTTTGTAATCACCGCCCTATCACCCCCATTGTTCAGTAATAGTTCTTTTAGAGAAAATGAAATTAACGCTATTGATACTTTTAAACGCCTGTACACGTCACGCTATTATATCAATAATGCACGTTACGGTGTACTTCTGCAGCTCGGCGGAAAAACGCTACAATTTTTATCTGGCTAACATCCGAAAGAGTTACCACGGAATTCCGCCGGAGCGCGTTCTATAGTGTGTTTCTGTAGCAGTAGGCTATCTTTGTAGGCAACCAGAAGTACTTTAGCAAATGAAACAATAGTTAACCAATTTTTGTTTTGAAAACTGAAGACGGTTCAAGATTGATGTACCTGTCGTTAAATTTTTTTTGGAATTTCGATTATTAAAAAATGTAATTTAATTTTCAACAATGAGGTCAACTTTAAATCCTCGATAACTTTCAGCAACGGCTACCGACCTGCTGAACGAATCATTTACGTGTGTAGTTGTGTGAACAACAGCTTGTTTAAACTGAAAGAATCTAAAATATGTTTTTTTTAAATACATTTTTGAGCTCTTTAGGAACGCCTGCCGTCGACTTTGAGCTTGTAGCGCTCAAGCGTGACTACAACCGATTACAGCGACGCGGAAAAACAAAAAGTTATGCGCGCGTGAGAAGAGCGTTTTTGAGATGATCGAACAGAAAAAAACACGATACATTCTACCAAAATAAAAAAAAACGATACACTGCTCACTGGTTTTTTTGCTGCTCCCTGGTCTAATTTATGAGGGACCCTTTGAAATATTTAACGACGCCCCCAAATACTGTCGAAACACACGCGCGGTACCAATGTCATCAGTCATATACACCGCGACTTACGGGGTGATACGACGTGTTGCCGGGCGAGTTATTCTCGTGATAATGGTAATAGTCGCTGTGTATAATGTAACGTGGAACGCGAACAATGGCCGCGGATAGGATTCGCTCGTCCCTCGGGAACACGAGGGATTAATTATGTATTTGTCAAGACCGTTGTTTTACCGGGCCACCGCCCGAGGGGAGCGTATAGGAACGGGGTGGCGAAAAGAGTTGGTTTTGCGATGCAGTTTAACTAGTTTAACCGAACGCCGCGAAAAGTATAACCGCAAACAAACGTATAACATTAAAACACGGCGGATAAACGCGTATATACCTAAAATTGGAGCGTTCCTTCCAAACGAAAACTTCATCACAAACTTTTCCCGGTAAAATTGTCCGAAAAATTTTTTTTTTCTCTCTTGTTTTTCGTGTTCAACGCCCGAAAAAGTAGGCGAAATTTAACAGAAAGCTTCAGCCGAAGCACCGCCGGAGTCCGTGTACCCATCAGTAGACGTACTGACATTGAAAATCCGAACATTCCTCCCGTCCGAAAAGTCGGCGAAAAATAAATAACATCGTTGTAAAAACAATACATTTTCCTCGCCGAATCGAAAATTGTGTAATTTTTGAGTCCAAACTCGGTATATTTAGTATGTTCAGGAAGGTAGGATCCCACACTAAATGGGCAATATATCCCCCGCACTCACGTTCCCTCCCTTTGTAAATTTCCGGGCACGCCACTGTCGCCCCGTGTGCGTTGACCTAGTTTTTGCGTGACGCTGACCTGCTTTTCTCCGCGCCCAGGCGACGGTACGTCGGTTCCACGTTGGAAACAACAGCCGCCACACGGAGTTTTAAAACGTATTATTGTCTTATCCTTCCGTGACTGCGTGGGCGCGTAGTGAGGGTGGGCACTTCCCCCGTCCCCCTATGACTAAAATAATTTCCGTTCCGTTTCCTTGTATACCGCGCACAAAATAAGTATGAAAATATTTTCGACAAAACATCTGCTATTGTAATTTGTAATCAGTATAACAGTTCGGTTTTCCGTTTCCGCGAGCTCGCCGATTATTTCTAAACGCACGTTACGAGTTTATCGCGACTCCCGATACATCTCGATCGCTATTTATTGTCTTTACAATTATGTGGTTTTTTTTTTCTCTGTGAACACTTTTTTGGGGTATTAAAACTGCTCAGATTTTAACGCATGATGCCTTAAAAGATTGATGATTGATCGGAGATGGTACTTTTTTTATTCGAAGGGTTTTTTTGAAATTTTGATTGTTTTTTAGACTATGAGGAAAAAACGAAAACGACCAAATTACAAAAATTTCTCCGTTCGATTTTAAATTTATGTATATCATTAAGAAGGGTCTTACGAGTGTGACGCTGAATTTTTTTTAATAGGTTTCGGTCATTTTTGAATGAGTTATGGGACTTTGAAATTTTTGTTATTTCGGGCGGCCGTGTATTTCTTATGGGAATAATTACGGGAAACGTATTTTTTACACGTCGATTTAGATTTTTTTTTTTTCTTTTTTGTTCCGAATAAGTCGAAAACAATTAAGATCGGACAAAGCTGAAACTCTTACACGATACCGAAATAGGAAAGATACGGATTTGATAAAAGTTTTTATTGTTAAATTTGTTTATACCACGACGTAAACTAGACAACTGAGCTGGCTCAGAATCGTATTTTCGAAGGCAGTGATTAATCGTTGCTTTCAGATATAAAATAATAATGCGTTTAAACCACAACTTCTAAACTAGTGACCCACTCAAAGCGTAGTCGCTACCCCGTCAAACTACCCACGCGACCTAGAATGATCCTGGCATTTTTTCTATGAATTTCACGTACACTGAAAATAGTGAAACATCCAACAACGCATAACTTTTGTAAATTAAACAAAACATTTCTGCACTACGCTTGAAATGTAAAAATATAATACTGATAGGGATAAACAATTTGATGAGTAATTATTATTCATTGATTGATATCAATATCAAAGTCTGCGAATAATTTTATCAATACGAGTGAACGCGAATTAAATCGATTAATTATTTTTATAATTTTGTATAATTAATAGTGTATTTTCTCGTAACTAAAATATTACTTACGTATTTAGGCCACAAACACATTAATTTAATACTGTGCATTCTTAACTGCTTCTTAAGTAGGTAATTAAATTAATTTATTTTTTATAACTTCGACCTATACCAACGTATACTAAATATTCCTCATTATGCATACATATTTTATTATTATACATTTTGTTGGCAAATAAATTATCCAATTTCAAGCATTAGGGCGTACTAACGTAAGTTGCGCTTGCACCGCCCAATCAATAATTCTAAATTTTTTCACCGCCATTAGTTAGCATGTAATTAGCATAAATATACATGATCATTTCATAATTTGCAAGACAATATTTTTGCTAATATAAAAAAAAATTCGGAAGGTGCCGGCGCAATGTTGCACTGGCACCACCCAACTGAAATCAAGGTGGGAACAATTATTTTTTTTTCATTATAAATTAGCATGAATTTGCATGACCAATCTCGAAATTCGCACTAGCCCCCCTAGATCAAGGTGGTCAATTCAAAAATTCGCAAGTTACGCCAGCACCGCGCCAAATCGAAATATTGCAACTTCTGATTTTTAATTTCTTTACCGAGATTTAACATGGAATTAGCATGAATTTGCATGACCAATCACAAAAAATATTTCGATTTGGGGCGGTGCTGGCGTAACTTTCAAATTTTTGAACTGGCCACCCTGAGTTAGGGGGGTTCGTGCGAATGACGGTATTATTCGTGCAGATTCATACTAATTCCAATGCTAAATATCGATGAAAGAAAAAAATTGTTCACACCTTGATTTAAATTGGGCGGTGCCAGTGCAACGTTGCGCTAGCACCCCTCGAATTTTTTTTTATATTAGCTAAAATATTGCCATGCAATTTAGGAAAGGTACCATGTAAATTTATGCTAATTACATGCTAATTAATGGCGGTGAAAAAATTTAGAATTTTTTATCGGGCGGTACCAGTGCGTGGCGCACTTAGCGTCATTTGAGTAAGACGTGCGCACAAAATACCTTTTGTCCTTTTAGTCTTACAAAATTAAATTAGTAAGTCGTTTGTCGAATATTGTAACTAAATGCTTATATTATCGCCTACCATCGGTTATGTTATCCGTATGGTTTAAATTCATCATTTTCGTCCTTCACGAATTTTGAAAACCATCCCAGTTCACCAGTATTTCGAATGTCACATTTGACAGTGCGTTGTTGAAATTCACTCGAATTCAGTATATTCGCACGTCCACGAATACTGCAACAGTGTATAGTGTATATTCAATGTGTTTTGACCGTATTTGTGTATTTCGCTAATGGCATATCATTCGGGTTGATTTACGTTCATTAAGTATTTCGACTCCGAGAAAACTGTAGAGTACCTACCTCTGTAATAATAATTTCATCGTCATAAAATATCAATGTTTATTATTAAATTTGTAGTTGGCTCTACACACGATATTTTACATTTCAACGGAATTTATTTTTACATAACATATATATTTATGTATTTCTGTAATTTTCTAACGATCGTAGTTTTTGGATTTAAAGACTTTGTGATTGTGTCTTGTTTATACGACCAAAAAACGTTTAAAATCTGAATACTATCAACGGAACCATCGTTCTGCAAAATTGTCGTCACTTACCCATCTTAAGACGATATCATTATAGATATTATGCAACGTTTAACGAACACAGTGTTGTAGTCTAAACTTTGTGATTTTAGATACCGAAATGGATAATACGCCGAGAATCAAAAGTTCTGTGCTGTAGAAAAAAAAATCGTCGATGACTCGTGGACGTCGGCTGTGTCGCGTCGATGAAGTTTTTACGCGGCTTGGAAAACTCGACCGAAAACTCGATTCATGCGATATATTTTATACTTCGCGTGTTTGCCTAACTATGGGTTGACCTACTGTTAATCTAATTTTGAAACTTTGAAAACATGTCTATGTACCTTCGCTCGCGTCCAGACTCGAAAGGGAGAAGGCCCGGGATTTTTACGGTATTTGAACCGAAAACAAGAGTCTGCAGCGGCTCCGTTAAAACGCCAATGTACAATCAATATTGAATAATTTGGATTTTTTTGAACACAAAACGTCCGTTTTCTCTTATTCGTACATCACGTACACAATATATCGTCCGTTCAATTAAGTAGGTAGTGTACGGTGTCCGCGTGTTATACGGTCCGTTTGTGTACCTGTTTAAAAACGATTTTTTGAAATCGGAAGCGCGGGGTGCTCACGCAGGATCGCTATCCCTCGGGCCCCAAAATTCTCTCCTCGACCCTCGCGGCTACGCGTGACTGTAATACGAGACGTAACCGTGCAGCGGGACGTATATTTTTTATTCTTCGCGAATCGTCCGCGCGGCGTCGAGATTCACTACAACTCAATAACGATTTTTACATATCATTGCAGTTCCCCGCGTGTCCGTGACCGCTCGAAACCGAAAAATCCCGTTTACAATACGTGACAATAGTTTTTCCCAAGAATTTCGGCTCGCGTTTCACCCCGACTATCGCTGCCTCGTGTGTGTAGTGCACGCAGTAGTGTACATACGACCCGGCACAACCACCACCACCGTCTGCAACTATCGGCAGGGCGGCAAAGGGGCGAACGGGGGTCGTCGCGAGTACTACGCGGCGCGCACACGAGTTAGGTTTTCGCAAATTTTCCACCTACCATTGATCTGCTGCGCGGCCGGTAACCATGGCGACGGGCGGCTGTTACGGCCCGACCATCCACCCCCTCACCGACCGACCGCTCTTTCCTCACGTTTGTCCGACGTGAGGGGAAGGTGTATGGGTGTGTGTGTGTGTGTGTGTCTGCGAGGGGAGAGGGCGCCTCCACCGCCCGCTGCCGGACCATCGATTTTACTCGTTACCCTCTTCACGTCGGTCAAACCCACACTTGTCGCCGCCGGCACCTTTTAATACGATCCTCTATAACATACACTCGTTTCCACCCTATATATATATATATATATATATATATATATATAGATAGATACGTGCAAACGTCATAATATTTATGCGTTGAATGCGCACAGAAAACAACGTATAAATACTTACACGCGTGTGTGTACAAGTAATTCCGATGAATCGACATCGTTTAAACTGTACAACGGCTTGTGATGATGATATTATAATGCGATTCGCATGGTTCGTGTTTGTTCCGTTTAAAGTACGAATACGTACGAATCAACTTGAAATTGAAAAAAAAAAAAAAAAAATGATCGTCTCCAAAATCACTTGTGGAGTAGACAATAATTATACGTTGCAATAGTTCTTATCCAATAACGGTATTGAATTTAGTGAAATAAATAATTAAAAATGTTTAGTACGTAAAAATAGATATTGAACGTTAAAAACAGAGAATATACTACGTGAACAAGCGCATCTCGGTTAAATTTTTATTACGAGACATCCGCTTATCCTATACTAGTATTGATATATTTTTTGTACATTCCATGATTATTGTAAATGACAGGTAAAAATCGTATATTATAACATGTATACACACATTTATCCCCAAACAAACGGGATCTCTCTTTCCGAATTCGGTATTACAGTTTTCAACCTTAAACACACCATGTCTTTACTGTCATTTGACGCGTACCATATGTGTGGGCAAAACTGAATCTTGAGAGATTATGAAAACATAATCGTACTTCTTTAGCCTTTTTCAAAACTAACATACACAGTAGATCAGTATGGGTATTTGAATTATACGGTTTCCTAAAAGCAATCCTTAGTAGATAATTTATTGTAGTTCCGAGTAATCTCAAGTACTTTTCAAATGTACCGCCCAAAACACCGATTCCGGACCGAGCGGGAGCACAGATAAACCATTTCCATAGTATCAGGTGATAAAATACTAGTTTTAAATCTACAGAACATACTCCTTAACTTTCTTATAGTTGTACCACTATGAAAATTCCTTTTTAAGTCCTATTCGTGACACCTATAATAATTAACCTAAATGAGTCCACACCCCCCATACTAAATTAACCTTAATTACCTACATCATTTTGCAGCCTCGCTTACTGCACGCTAGGCGCGTGTTTATGGGGATATCGGCCGATGGGGCTGCAGCACCCCCGAAATTTCAGGAATATTAAAAATTTTCACTACCACAAAAAACTGAAATTAATTTATATCGATTAGTATTTTTATTCTTTTGTTTCTCTATTCCTAACCCTACAGTATGGTGTTTCTTATTGCTAAAATGTATTTTGTATCAAGTCAAAATTTTTCATCAGCCTGGAAAAAGTCTCTGGATACGCGCCTGCTGCACGTATATTTTTGTTTTAGATTAAATGTTTTCACGGCTTCAATGCTCGATAGCGAAAAAAATCTCGCAATGATGATATAATATTAAATTCACTAGTTTTTCTAAACATATTATACTATACTATCAAAATATATAGACCTAACCTATAAATCTATTATTGAACGTATACGGTTTTAAAATTAATTTTATTAAATAGTTTAAAAGTATTGATTTGTAATTTTGTAGAAATTTTCGCCCACAGTTACGTTTGTTTTTAAATTATAATATGACGATCGTAAGGTATTTATTATAAAGTATAGGTTATAATATTATAAAGTTGAATTTTTTTCTTAATATCTGCCAACAATAATTAACATTGTGCTAGTTATTATTTTAACTAATTTAGGAGTATGCAATGTCACACAGATAGTACAACTATTTTTAATTAGATGACATAATATACATTTAAGTTTTAATTATCTTTAGTAAAACATTTTAGCGTATAATGATAAAGTTAAAATATAAATCATCAATATTAATTATTAAAACATGTATAATATTATTATTGGAAGTGTTGTTAATTTAAAGAAGTTAAGTAATAGTTATTTGACATCAAATTGTATAATATACTCTAGATAAAATGTTAATTCAATTTAAGAACGTGATGGATATTGTGCGTCAAAAAGTGTTTTCTTTAACCTTTCCTCCAGCTCAACAATTGTTAAAGAACACTTTTTTATTATCAACCCATTTTAGTTAACCCCTATTGATTGAACACGAGGTATATTTTGCTCTTAGTAACAGTTTTCAAAATATTATTATACTATCCTACACAATGTATTAATATAATAAATAGTGACAGTAATTAAACAGATTTTAAATTAACTCACGATTGAACTAAAAAGAATAATATATTATGTATAGTATAATAATATATTATGAATTTCTCCCAAAAATTTTGGCTATTATTTTTTGTGAAAAAAAAGAAAAAATTATAATATTTTAGAATCATATTAATACAATACTACGATTTCAAAAAAAAAAGTATTAAAACTAAAAAAAAACGTAAATGACACCTAAAGAGTTTTCAATTACTATTCCTAAAACGAAAAATTATGATAGATTACACGCACTACGATACAGCAATCAATATTTTATTTGCTACATTATGTGGTCTGCTATCTTTTCAGTGATAATTTAAAATTCTGATGAATTACAATTTGTTTCGAATCTTTAATTTCCACTTTTTTTATCAAATAATAAAAATCTTTAAAAATGTTATTCAATTTCTCCTACTAGTATGTCATAACTTTTGAGCTTTGATTTTACACTAAGTAAACAGAAAAAGTTCAACGAGCTAAACATAACACGGTTTAGCTACCTATAATTTATTTTTAAGGAAACATTTTTCAACAATTCATAAACATTTACAGTTATAAGTAAATAACGCATTTTCAAATTGTATATAAAAATTGATAAATGGTTACCTTTTTTACTGTCTACATTTTATTTGCTATTGTTAACTCTTTAAATGTATTCTATCGGTATAACCTGTACAGCTATATAATATATTGCTGATTTCATTATCTCAAATAAAATTCTCATCCGTTACACGTTGTTACACGTTATTACGTTACACGTAATTGGGTCTGGGCGTTTCTGTATAAGGACATTTAACTTTAGACATTTTCTAATTTTTCAAACGGACATATAAAAAACATTTTTAAATTACTTAACGTTTATTACACGGTAAAAATAGGTATCCATTAAAATAAAAGGCAGGTTAAAAAATAATTAATCAATTTATTTCATAGTAATAAAAAATATTTTATTTTGTAATCGTGAATAATTATAATCATAAATCATGCACACGTTTTAATAAAACGTATGAAATCTATAACAAATTTAACTACCTACCTACGTTTTTAACACTTTTTTTTTTTTTTTAATTAAAATTAATTTGAATTGAAACGCTGCAAATATTTTTTAAAATGCCATTCATTTTATCATTTTAATCGTTTACATCCGTCATAGTTCGAACATTGTGAAATACGCGAATGATTTTTGGTGAAATCGCTTTGGTTTAAAACGTTTGTTTCTTCTGAACAACACTCGTATTTCACAGTTTTTTATTTATTTATTTATTTTTTTTTTTTTTTTTTATCAATTTGTGTATTACGTGGTTATTGCTTATTCCCCGCTTTTTCTTTCCATTATTAACAGTACGACTACTACAGTTACAATATAACGTCGTTTCCACGACATTAAAATTGTAATATTTCATTCACGGTACTTGCATATTTATGACGTGCCTCTGTACCTATTCGGCGAAGAAACGCTAAACAAAATCTACACACGATAAAACTTATCGATTATCTTTTTAAATTATTTTTCGATCCTGCGAAAATTCGTAATCTCCAAAATAATAAAACGACGAATAAATCTATTTCTTTTGTGCGCAAAAATAATAAATAATCGTCGTCGTGCATGGACGTTTCTGCAGCTTCGTCATAATCCTGTGTCTTGAACGGATTATAAATCATCACAAAGCGGATTCGATGCAGAACGTTAACGATAGTATGCTAAATTCATACTGCGGGGTCAGTTGGTGACGTTGTTTGCACATAAACACTCGTATAAAAGCTGACTCGACGCAAGATCACGTTAGAAACCCTACATTAATGTGCGATAAGAAGCGCGCCCATCAATTTGTGCTCGTACCTGCTAAAAATTTTTGAAGCGTCGTGGAATCGGCGTTTAAAGATCGTTGACGGGTATAGTAAACGAATAATAATAATATAACCTAAGAATAAAATTTATGTTTTTCAAATCGTACTATGAGAGTACAGTTGAAATAATTCCAGTATCTTAAAATATTGTTTTAAACGTATAATAATATATTATGTTACGTCACAAAAAACCTGCTGTACCACTGTCGATATTTTCTTAAAGACGTAACTCGTAATCACAATAATGTGCTTTTACGCACAGTTTCGAAGCTTCATCGTCGAAATAGTTTTTATGCTGTATAAGCCCGTCTGAAAATCAACGAAACTTCACAAAAATTTCACACTAGTTAGGTACCATCCGCATAAAAAATTTCAAAACGATACGATAATTCGCATTGACTGAGATATCGAACCTGCGCTATTTCATAAAGTTAGTGAATGAGATTTTCGCACCTGTCATCTAATTTTCCTTTAAATTCGATATGTTTTAATTTTTTTTCTAGCCTTTAACGAACATTTTGTCATTAAAATTACCCTTAATTTTAATCTTACAAGCCATCTTGAACGTATTCTGCGCGTACAACATAATAATTACACGTAACGCTCGGATATCCAATTGACAGTGGAGTCGTTGTACTATTTTCACACCCGTTCTGCACGTTATCAGAGCCACAGACTCGACTCGTTTTATCTATGACTCACAACTGTCTTGCTTACACCGGCGGAAACAACAATCACGCACTGATAACCAGCCGGCATGTGTAATATAGGGTAAATATGTCCGGGCATGCAGGGGGTTGATTGATGACGACGAGCGTATGTGGACAATCGAAAATACAGAGATATGTCTGGAAGAGGGGTTAATTTTCAGTCCAAAAACCAGTAATCACAGTTACACGCAGTATTACGGTTGACTATATAAAAAAAAAAAAACAATAATTATTTTGTTCGCCTATCTACGATCTGCGGTTTTTTTTCTTTCGTCTGGAGCCACCCCGGATTGGATAACTTGGATGTACGGAGCAAAAACCATACCGAAGAAACTGCGACGTTTTATGGTTTTAAACACATCTAAGCGAGTAGAACGATAAGTGATAAAAAATAAAGTAAATATTTGAAGGGAAAAGCCATGCTAGACTTCTAGAAAGATGTAACTATACTAGACTGACCATCAGTGTGCGTTTGGGGGAGGGAAGAAACTTACCTAATCTCGATTACCACACCCTTCATTTACACGGATTGATTTCCAACACAAAACACCCCAACGATAATTGAACAGGTTGTTGTTTATCGTTACTAATTGCAACGCAGTAGGTATCCAATGTTTTAAATTAGATATCGTTAAGATATTGACGAATCAAAAAATAAATAAAATATTTTACAGAGGGAATATTTTTATCGTTTAAAAAAATTTTTATTTTAAGGGTGAACGGAACGAGCGTGTATAAATCGTGTCTAACACTTGAAATAAAAAAAATTTAAATTTTACAAAATATAAATTTTCCAAAATTATAACGAATTTGATAATTTTCAACGTTCTGTGGTTATACCTATATATAGCTATGATTTGTCTAAATATTATAAAATTTGTATCTAAATTATTCTCGGATGTTTTCAATTATTTTTTTTTTTTTTTTTTAGAAGAAAAAAACATTTTGAAAAATGGGTCTGGCAATTGTATTTATTGACGCGTTACTGCTAGTACTTACATTGTAAAATCACCAAAAATTTGACGAAAAAATTATTAACCGATTTATAGAACTGCATTGTGATAATTTTTGATTCACTGAGGTTGATCTGTATTTTTTTTTTTTTTTTTGTAGGTTAAGATTTAACATTGCTTTCGAATAGGTAGAATGTAATACCATACCATCTATATTACACTGAATACTATTCAAAAACAGCGACCCTTCTAAAACAGTAATCACACCACAAATTGTTAGGTACTAGGTACGTCATATTATTTTTTATTGGCAAAAAAACTGCGTATTTAACATGGCCATTTATTGAGTACCTATATGATATATTTATTTATAGTTTCAAACGTCCCATAATATTATTATAAAAAGCGATTTGGATAAAACTGCTCGATTTAGTAGGTACTACGTGACTCGTAAACATTAAAGACATGATTTTATTCTGAAATAATTATATTTCCAATGGAAACAAATTTAAAATAACATCTTCAGTTTTCACCAAATCAATACATTTTCAATAACGCTCAATTCGAAATCTTTGGTAGATTTTCAACGAGTACGGGGTAAAACATTAAAATTTAATTCCGAATCCATTAAATAAAGTATTCAAATAATTCGGTAGTGAATTGAATTAGAATTGAATTAGTATTTCAGAGGTGGGACTAACTAAAATTATGGATACATAATGTTATACTATGATTCTGGCTAGTATTTAATGTGAGTTTTTTGTATTGTTATAAATTTCGTAAAAATAAACTTAACTGTGCTGATGTAAATTTTTAAGTACAGTTTAATTTTTTGATTAAAAATATTCTCCCATTCAATGCGCGATTCATAACAATACATAACATTTGAACCTTGCGCGGTTTTTCGTTTGAAAATCTATACACGGTGACCTGAATCTGAAATATTATATTTTATTGAACCATCTGCAGTCAGTTATACTAAACAACGTGTTGTGTAATGTTAATTAAATAATGCGGGGCGCTGTATCATGCGGTTTAGCCGATTCGATTTTGACATTTTATGTCAAAACGGAATTCACGTACTTAGAAAGAATTGTTATCGTTAAGTTTCTATAACAGTATCTATTTATTTCACATTAATTACCTACACGTGATTTTATCATGAAATGTTGGTCAAAATACTAAAAATCAATTACGGATGTGTCACTTGTTCACTGTTATTGATCGTTAAAAACTGAAAAACGGCACAGTGAAAAATTAACGGTCAAAAAGGTTTTAATTTACTAAAATCAGAAACATTATATTATACCCATTCGACCTACATTGATATAGGACATAGCTACATTGATTTTTTTTTTTTTTTTAGCGGACACGTTTTGTGATATTTTATTTTATTTATTTATTTTTTTTTTTCAAAACTACCGATTAACTTTTACTATACCGTTCAGTTTTTGGAGACATATTTCATATACAAACACAAGCTTAAGTTTGTAAGTACTTATATGTGACGTTTATGAATATAAATAATACATACGGCCTGTGTACAACCGAAACACCATATTATTGGCAGTAACTCAAATATTCACATTTCAATAAAATATATTTAATGTACAAACACGCTGTGAAAAATTTCGTTTATATTAAAGTTTTTATTTCATATAGGACATTCGTAAAAGTATGGCTATTATTCTCCAGAAAAATACATGTACATTTGATAAAATGTCAAAAATATACAATAGTTTTTTATACATGCAAAATGGATGCATTTATACTGAATGATATTGAATTGAATCACATATTATCACATGTGAATCATATTTTACATTCACTATATTACGAGTATGTTTTTGACAATTTATATTCATTCGGAACATTGTTTTATACGGAGTTATTCGCAAATCTAAAATGTAAATAATGTTTTTTTATTTTAATTTACGCATTAAAAAATAATATATTCTTATAACCTAGTACCTAATAAGATCTAATGCGATCTTTGCTATACTCATAATCTACAAAAAAAAAAAAAAAAAACTATACCATATATATTGCAGTTCACTAATTTTATTTTTGAATTAAACGGTCTAATAACTTGATGTAAAAATGATTAAAATAATTGCTCATCAATGATTGAATTCGATATAATTAAACCGACATTTCACTCAGGGAAAATTGAATAGGCTTAGGTAGTCAAAATATGGGTCAAAATTGTTACTATAATTTTCAATTGCTCATTTTAATGTTGTGAAAAGTTTTAAGTGTTTCACTTAAGTAGTTCTCAGAAGATTAATTTTTTGTTCGTATTACTAGAAAACTATCAAAATTAAGTAAAAAAAAAAAAGTCTTACCAAGTACTATCTAAGTCCATTTTTCTATGTTTTGGCACCACTGAATATTGAAGCATTTTTACCACTCTTCAGGATGATCACAAGAAAAAAATTATCATTTACATATATCTCAGAGTAGAAAAAGGTCAAAAAGAGTTCCGGAGGGAGAAGAAAGGCTCTTGTGGTAAATCAATTTCAATATAAAGTCTGTAATTAATGCGAAAAAATTTATACTTTAGTTTCTAGAGTACACGCACACGCACGAGTCACACGAAACCGGACAAAACCACGCCAATCCAGTCAAACTGGGTCCGAGAAGTTAGTTGGAGTGCAAAGAGCACTTATTAACGCTATAGCGAATAGTACTTTAGTACTCAATTCGTGCTCTGAAAATATACGTAGGATTATGTATAAAAATTAAAAATTTTTAACCAAAAACGTAGGACTTAGGTTAGGATAGGTTATTTTTTACCATAGTGGAGGATATCATGGGGCGGAAAAAGCTACTCGAGCGTGAAAAACAGAAAAGCGTCAGGGACGAGCCCTAATGTCAAGCTTGCAGATTTCTGTAGGCATTGTTAGTTGAGTGAACAAGACGTACAAGTGAACGTAGATTTCTTGCCACTCAACACGAAAATTGATGACTTAACTATGTCAAAGAATACTCAACAAGTTTAAAAATAAGTGAACAATACACAACTTCGACAATGTGATGATGGCTTTATATAAATCTAAAAACAGAAGTCAAATCGGTTCGACCAATGTTGATGTGCCGTGTTAACAAAATTACATATCCACCACCACCGCCGTACAATACTAATCGGCAAAAACGTTAAACTCAATGTTCTAAAAAACTACTCCATCGATTCCGAAACAATAAGATGATATAAAACTTCAAATAATCAGATTCGTTTTACAGAATTTAGAAATGAAATCAACCGTTTTTGAGAAATCGTTGCCACAAAAATTGTGCATAGGTACACACATCGGTATAAATAATTTTTTTAACGGGGTGTCGTTTCAGGGTCGTCTGGTAATCGACAAAAATACGAAAAATCGTCTGGAAGTCCCGTCGCATGGATACGTTGTAGATGAGACTTTTTCTATAGAAATCTACCTAGAAGAAAAAAACATCATGTTGTAATAACAACACGTCATTTTTCGCCACGCTCAGAATCTATAAAAGGTTACGAAAAACGCACGCTAACTTCACGCGGCTGTATTTCCGCTGTTCGTTGTACCCATCATCACACACATAATGCCGTTTTGCACTGGCTATTCATTGCCGTCCGTCGTTTTACGCTTCGGCCGAGCAAAAGTAAACACAGGAAGAGATATAAATTGCAGCGTTACCCCTCAAAATGCCGCATAACAACCGCGCCCGCAGCCTTTGCGTGTATATGTTGTTTTCGGGCTATGCGCCAAACGCGTTTTGTGTCCGGGTACACAGTATTTTACTAGATGGTATACCTAATCTAAAATAACGGTGTTTAATATATTTCATTACACACAGCCAACGCTGTGTTATCGATCGTTTGGCTGATTTTATTTATTTTTTTTTTTTTTTCTAGTCCAAAATGCGGTAAAAACATCTTTTCTCCGCCCCGAACTGCACTGCAGTTTTCGGAGAGGTCGAGGCCCGCGGATACGGCGAACCATTGTTGTTCGATCGCATCTTGCCAACTATTTCTGTCGTGTTTTGCCCATTCATTTAACGTTTCTATCCCTTCCGATCGAAGTATGATTGCTTTGAACGCTTTGAAAACGCTCAGCTATTTTAGTTAAAAACTACATTGTTGTAACAGATGAATTATTATTACATTTTACGGAAACAGTCATCAACGTAAAAAGTAATTACCGTATATAAACCATCCGCTGAGGTTAGCATTCAACAAGAGTAGAATTAATCATTACCTATTTTTATACGGTACATGCTGCTAAAAAGGTCGTTAAGAACGAAATCGGCATCACGCAAGAACAAAAATCTGAAACTCGACTTATTTCAGGATAACGAAAACAAATAGACGGATTAAATGCGGTCGAATAAAGTTAAATTATGTACATTATGCATGACGTATTTGTATTTTGAAAACGTTATACATCAATAAAATGAATAGTGTTTGAATCATTCATTTCCGTTAGTCATCTGGCGCTTATTGTTACCTCAATGTGTACAAATTTACAAGCTTTTTTTTAGTTTCGCTTGTTAATAACTAACACCTATAATATGCACGTTTTATGTTCCACGTAGAGTCAATAATGGACCAATTTCAACAAATTCGTCTAGACATCGCGAGCGGTGTAATAGGGTAATTTTTTTCATAAACGATGTAACCGTTACCGGGGGTAAGGACACCCTTTATTCATACAACCCACTTTTCGTTGTTCAGCTGTCGTTACTCTACCAACTAAAAAGTACGAAATAAGATGATAAATAAAAAACAAACTTTTCAAAAACCAATTTGAATGTCAACCGTATAACTATAACGAATAAAATAAGTTAAGGTTATCGTTAAGACTTAAGGTTTAATTTATTGTAAACGTTGAATTATTTGATTTCCAAAAACTAAAAATTCTCTTGTGTCTCGCGTATCGTGAAGAAAATACCCGCTTCGGCTAGTACCTACAGCTACTTTCTAATGACTGTGCAATATAATTAATCGGTAACGTTACTTTCATGAACAATTCGCGCGACTGCAAACTTTTTGAAAACAAATAATCCAACATTTACAATGATTTATTCTCGAGAAAAACATAAACTTATTTTATCCGTTTTAGAACATTTCTTAAATAACAGCTTGTTTTTAAAAAGTTTTTATTATTTATTATTTTATTAACACCATTAATTTTAGGTTGGTCATGATATTATTAATATTAATAATCATTTAAAACTAAACATGTAAGGAATAGATTGTACAGTTAAGGGCGGTTCGCTGTTTTGAAAAGTTTAGTTTGAAATTTAAAATTAAATTTCGAAATGAATTATAAATCGTGGATTACTTAAAAAATAACGATTTTGTTTGGGCTCAGTGAGTCTAATCAATGCACAAAGAGAAGAAAATATTGTTCAAAAATTCACTCCATTGTTAAAATGTTATACCATGTTTAATTTTGTTATAGATAGTGGGTACTCATCTACACTCATACTGTCATCGTAAGGGCAAACGTATTATATTCAAACACGTCATTTTTTCAAAGTTTTTTCACTTCGCGGACGTTAAGTATTATACTTTGTTTTACAAAATAATAATAATACAATTATAGCTGTTTTTTATTCAAATTAATTTTTTGCCATTTTTTCATTACATTGTAATTGTTATTATATTGTAATGTATAAGGACTCGTAAACTTATACACAGCCATATATTACATCGAATCATCATACTTGGGATTATTTACAAATCATTGAATTAAAATATAAGATAATAATATTATGAAACGTTGAATGCAACAGTATTGTTTCCATAGGTTTAATCTACACTCATAATAATGTGTATATAGATACCGTGAAACCATCATTAATTTCCGCATGCAATAAAATACAATGAAACGTTTGAACATAAAATATAATAAATTGTTTGTTATAACAAATTGTTAAAACGTAAAAAACGATATATACATATAACGATATATACGATATATATATATGGCGCAAGCATAATATGCTGAGAGGATAAGTAAATTAATTAACATGAAGTATAATACAGATGATCTAACCAATATTTCTTAAGTAATCCACCTGCCTTGGATAACTAAATTGAAATTAATGATTAACAATTATTTTAAGCAAGTTAAATACCTATACATGTTGTTACTGAACTTTTCCCAATTATTATTATTATAACTCGTATTTGGTAAGTAGAATTAGATTTAAAAAAAAAAAAACCATGGTTGGTATTTTTAACCACTGTTCAGCATTGATGAGTTTGTTATTAGATTAATTTAAAATATTTACCTGACAATCCAAAACAACACGAAAGTACAACAAATGTTATCTCTGGTTTTCTGTAATAAATTAATTAAACACAAAAGTTTATAATGGATTTTGGTCGTAATCTAATTTTACGTTTATTAAACTTTTTAAGTACCTATCTATGTTTATATACAGTACCTTATTTACTCCATTTAGGTATATTTAAGTCAGTAACTATTACATATTCGAGAAACATGTAACAAACCCAAAAACCAACACAATATATTAATATAACTACGCTAATATGACATTAAATTATGATATTACAATCAATATAAAGCATAATTCAAATTATGTTAGTGAACTACTATATTCACTAAATTACCAATTTTTATTTTGAAGTATAGTAATTTACAAACACCTCATCAACATAATTATACATTTACTATTGTAGGAGTCATATTAACATCTACCTAAACATAAATAATTTTATTGTGTAATATTCATCAGTAAAACAATATGTAATTGGTACATATAAACTGTACCTTTTCTTAATTAACCTATTGAATCGTATTGATGTAAAATAACGATCTAATTTTTTTAAATCAATCCCCATTAGATAACCTAGGGAAAAATTTTGAATACGTTGCTAAACCTATATGATTACTTTATACAAAAATAGTTAAGTAAAAATTAAAATTAAATGTAACGGTTTTTTATTCATTTAAATCACCCGTTTACTAATTTTCTTTATTTTTTTGTTTTAAACATTAAATATTTTATAATCGTCTTTTGGAATAGAAAACAATAACTAACATATCAGAAATAATAACTAGTATATGCTAATTTAACAAATTAGAACAATATGGAAGGGTGAACATTCACATACCTGATCTGTCCCTCTATAAACATAAGTGTCAAAAGCCAATAATATTTTGTTAATTTTTAAAGATACTAAAGTGTTTGAATATTTTTACATAATATGATTGTTTTTTTAGTGGGATGAATCAACAGGAAAAAGTTTTTTAACAATACAATTAGTTTCATATACTATACAACATTTATCGCATTATTTTAAAAATAAATCAGTATTGTACGTCTACAAATAAGATTGAATACGTTGGACCTTCAAAAGTAATCTATTACCATCAAGTATATCATTTGTGAAAAAAACATATTCTTACGTTTTCAAGTGTATTGAATAAAAATGAGTTAAAGAAAAGATCTGAACATGACGTATGAATAATGCAACAGTTTATATGAAGTGGAACAGCTGTCTTAAAATTACTTAGTGTGCAAACACAATTCAATAATGTTCCATGAAAAATAAACACATTTTCATAATATTATTTTACTAATTTTGAATACTTTTCAATGTGTTTTTTTTACAAATTAAACCGGATAATTAGAATGGGTGAAGCGTGCATATCCGTCATAAAAACTTCAAACAAATTTAACCACATTTGAGCTGAATATATAGTACTTATAGAATCAAAAAAAAATGATATCTACCAAACATTATTTTAATGCAGAATGAAAATTAAAGTACCATACGTACATTATGTGTTACAGTAGTTACGGATTTTAAACTTCAAAGAAAGAAAAGTTTTTTCTTTATATTTGCTAGCAAAGATATGAAATGTATTTAAAATTTAAAAACTATTAATTCAAATAGTATGGCAATCATTTTCCTAAATTAACAACGACTCAACCATTTATTAAATGAACAAATTTACAAAAATATTTTTAAATAACGTTTAGTTTGTTGCTGTTGATAATTGGACTGGAAAGTAGCAATTTGAAAAATATACTTGTGGTTTGTTTTGGTGTCTCCTAACACAACTTGGAATTTAGATATTAATTTAGGTATTTATTACAACAATTTATCATTTTTTATGTTCAATGAAAAATGTAAAAAGAATATTTTATATTTTTTATAATAATTTTGTGTAGAGTAAAAAGTAAAAGCGGATAAAACTTTATTAACGAAAAAATATTTGAATAAAAAAAAACAATTTCCAACCAATTTATGAAGAAAGTATAGTATGCGCGAACAAAAAATGTTTTTTCTTTAGGTTTCGTCATACAGTTGAACTAAACAAACAATATTTGAGGGAAATCGATGTAAATTGTATCTAAAAAAGTTTTAGAAAATTACGACTAAAAAAATGGGTAGCAAATGTTTTCGATTGAAAAATCTCGGTTTTTTTTTTTTATTAATTTATTATATACAAATTTCACATCGAGTCGTTTAAACTTTTTTCAATTGTAAGCCCATTCAATACTAATGAAAATTTCATTAAATGCACTTGCATCAAGACAATACGCAGATCAAACAAAAATTATTTAAACTTGTTGATGAACTCCTGAATATATAATCAACAAAAACACCATTAAGTTATTTACAACAAATATTAAGCTCATAGTTCACATTATTTTTTGCAATAATGTAGCTAATAAAAACCACGATGAAAAATAACTTTGAATTAGTTGTTTTTTTATTCCTTAAAATGACAGTAATTATCGTCCAGACTCCAGTGTTTTTGTTCAAGGCTCAAGTTGTTTTTTCAAGTGTTTTGTTTTTGAAGGTAACAAACTGAAAACTTAAAATGAACCTAAAAATTTTTTTTAAAAACTAGTGCGTTTTAAAAATATACCATTCATAAGACCTTATTATTTAATTTATTGATGATTCATAGAACACGACTAAATTAAATATCTGAAACATAAATCATCTATAAAACTTCAAAATTAATTTTTCGATTCTTTCAAAAATGTTCCCTATAGTTCATCACCAGTCCAGTAAAAAAATGTAATACATACACGAAAAACTAGGGTACCATTAAATTGTATGAAATTTTCATCTAAACTGTAAAAAAAGAATTAGATATACGTAACTATTACTATTTCTCGTTTTGAAAAAAAAAATTCTAATTTTTGTACTAGACATTAACATTTTCAAGTATTAAATTTTTTACCTGTTCATCTTGTATTGATCCCACCTTAAATAGTTCCTTAATAATTTTTAAATTATTATTTTTTTTTATTTTGTGCAAAGCACTCTTTTCTATGTACTTTTTTTGAAACTATAAAACTAAATCAATTAATTTTGGTCGCATTATACTTAATTTTTTCATAGCTATAAAACCACAGTGTCATTCACTTACACCGTAGGTAATACTAGTGTACAAATCAAAAATTAGTAATAGGATAAGAATTAGATATGTTCCATTCATATAGTATTTTGCAAAACTCAAAATGCCTAAGTCACGAATAACACACCCTTCTAATTTATTTAGGTAGTTTACGAGTAAGAACGTTATAATTCCTTTAGTTTCCATTTGGAATTCCAAAACTTTTGATGAATTTTCTTGTTAGAAACTTCGAGTTTTCACCATTTGAATATAAACTTTGATACTCAGAAACAACAAAAAAAAAAAATTTATTAAGTATATAAATTCAATTTATTTTATTATTAAGTTGCATGCGGAGAGGTTCTCAGATTTTACAAAAAATAATCCATTTTGTAATTTATTTGGATGGATTCCAATACTATCCGTTGAACGGCACTGTCTAAAATTTAATAGATATATTTCTCCATGTTGTGAATCAAATAGCTAATATATATCACAAAATAAATTTATTTATTAATACAGTAAAGTGGAATTTATTAGTCTGTTTTACAAAAAATCGCATTATCTTAACCAATCTAAATATATATATATATATATATATATATATATATATATATATATATATATATATAAGTTAAACACATTCATTTTAAAACCCTCAGGATGTTAATATGAATGGAACGTTTGAGTTGACTACAATGAAAACGTATAAAATAATTGAAAATTTATGACAATAATCTTTTTCGAAATACTGTGAAAAGCTTGAAAATTATCTAGGACATCAAAGATGCAGTAAAGAAAGCGCTGCATTGCCTTACCTGACCGTGAGTGAATTGACAAAAGTCAATAATAAAAAAAATGTTAAAATACACAATAGTTTCCGATAGAAACGAGAGCTGCACGTACTACCCGTAAAACAATTATTTTGATTTTTCATTAGTCATAAAATAATAAAACATTCAATTAATGTGGTTTTTTTTAAAATAATCGTACAGAAAAATAAATAATACATGAAAAAAAACCAGAACTTTCTCTACTTGTAAGCGTCATTATGTACCGATGTGTTGAATGGTCACTTTCCAGTAAGATGTTGGATAATTCAAATGACCGTTAATGACCGTTGAAATCAACGATTTTCGCTTAGAATCTTTTTTTAAAACCCTAAAGAACTGAATTGTATCTAACTTGGTATCGAACAAACGAAAGGACTGACACAGTGGCGTATTTATGGGGAGAGCTGAGGTGACTGGAACCCCTCTCGAAATTCAGATAAATAATAATTTTTTGTTTAAAATCTCTGGTACGTCAGCCAAAAACAAAGTATTTTAGTGTACTATTAATTTTACAGTAATGTATGTGAGAATTATTTGTTTCATTATAAAAAGTAGGTCGGTATATCTAAACCTCAATATCCAACCGTGGATTTTTTGGAAAAGAGCGAATTTAAGCACTAATCCTCATTTGCCCTACTAAATTCCATTAATCAATGTGTATAACCACGGAATTGATCACCAATCTTCCTCTCCCAAATAAAAATCCTGGATACGCCATTGAACTGACAGACAAATATTTAATAAAGTATTGCTTGGATGCGCTACTTCATAAATTAATATGATATGTTTACGGTAAAAACACGATGTAGAGAAAATCTTCTCATTATCGTGGATAAAAAAATACAATTATTGTTAGTAGGTACATATTTTATAATCATTAACGTTGTCTGCATATTCATAGATAGGTAGCAAAATCTAAATATTTCGAACACTCCGTATGAAATGTTCATGTCGATGATATTATATGGAAAGAGAAAACCCATTAACTCTCCAATCATTTTGCATCGTATACTCCGATACTAGTACCATAAATCATAATATACCAGTAAACGTCGATCGCACAGTCAATTGAAATATTATTATGTCACTATCGTCTAAGTGTTACTAGGTACGTTCCATTAAAACAAACTATCGTTTAACCGATCAACAGACAAGCGAGTTCAGCGAATCGTAAGAATACATTTAAGTTTAATTATTTTGTGGGTCACATTTCGATCTGATACTATAAATCCGGCTAATCGCCTTTGTTTCAACCATATTATGCTATAATTTCAGGAAAAGTGTTATATACGATCATATTCAATCGTACACAATCATTAGATAACCACTTATTGATATCGTGAATGATGATTTCTAATTATTGTATGTAATGATATTAAAATTAAACAATCAACAGTCATGCCAATATCGTACTTATATTATTTTTAAGAGTATATTCGCGTTTCTAGATTTTTAACGCACTAAGAACTAATTAATCTTGTAAATGTGCTTTTTTTCATCAAGTTTTTATTTTTAGTGAACAACTGGAAGTGTGGTAAAAGTTCACTGCATTTTTAAGAAACCGATACCTAAAAGTTTGAAAACGGACTGCCATATAGTGATTTGAGAGTTTTCATTAATTTTGTTTGTTTTATAATAATAACCAAACAATAAAAAAAAAAAGGTAAAGAAATTAATTTTTAAATTATACAGTTATGATATGTTTGTCACTTACACTACGCGCCATCATTAACAATTACTTACTTCAGCTCAGAATTTATTTTTTTTTCGCATTAATATACAAAACTATAAAACTTCTTTAATCTTCCTGTGTTGAATAGCTACGAATACTCTGATCGCAAAAAATTAAAAAGCGCCTTTATTTAACCGACGAATGGTTATTGATATAAAATCATATCACTATATTATCATTCGAAAATAGTTTTTAGATACCTAATTTATGATTCATAATAAATTACATTATTTTTATAATATTTAAAGTAAGTGCAACAAAGTAAAATAAGTACCAAAATGTTTCTTTTAGATTCTGAGCGTATTTAAATATTAAACTGAAAATGTATACTGATTAAACATTTCAAAGTATTCATAAAAACTTTGAGCGTCTGTTTATCGCTGCATAATTTTAAAATATCAGGATTTTTTTTTTTAAATCAAAGGTTGGAAGGATCTTATGAGATATATTGTGAACTGTTTTATTGTTCTCATGGAAGCAAATTCTAATAAAAAAGTAACTGTATAGTAAAATATCTATTATAGTATTATACTGTTTTATATGATATTATAAAGTATATTAATATACATCGATCGATCAATACATATTGATGGAATGCATTATTCACGTTTTACAGTTTTGCAGTTCAAATTATTATTTACCTGTCTTTGACGGGGCTCTTTGTCAATAGCGATTTTAATTCCGATTTCTAAGTATATTTGAGACAACTAATTTACATACCACTGAATATTCTTCAAAGAACTCTTCTCCTTAAATTCAAATTTATCGCGAACGTTACTAGACCGTATAAATACATAGGGAGATACGGAATGTCAAACACATATTTTCCTGGTAAAGAAAAGCAATTTCGTACGGAAAAAACGGTCACAATCGACAATTTGTATTTTCAAGATTCAAAACTTTTATAGTCTTTTTACAGTTTATGGTATCAAATATATAGTTCACTTTATTACTCAGAGTGTACCTAATAGATTTCTTTAATTTTAAGTACACAAAAAATGTAAAATCCTTAATGTCCGACCGTCATCTTTGATTTTACTGTCATACATTTTTTTCATAACTGGTTATAGGCAATTGAAATTTAAACTGTTTCTTCAAATACAAAAAAATTCATTTAACTATACATTAATAATGTACGAATATAGAAATCTGAAATTCAACTGGTACTGGTACAAATGGGTACCTAAATAAGAATCTTCCTTGTTTGTAAGTATTTTTTATTGCTGATTGTTTGTCATGGAAAAATATAATAATAATAATATTAGTTACCGTACGCGGATAACTCGATTAAATGTCGTAGGCCATTTAAGATTTGAATTTGAAATTATACTGAACAATAAACAAACTAAAAAGACAAAACAATCCCACTGTTATTGTGATGGTGCTCAAACACCACCCAAAATTTTTAAAAGACAAAACACGCACCCTTTTAAAGTAATACCCCCCATTGGCCGGCATTGAGGTTGTCTATTGAAAATTATAAGCACCCCTGTCTCAATGTATTCTCAATCAACGTATGAAGAAATCAAAGCAAAATCCTCGATGGCGATTAACCTATATCTTCTGTAAGTTATAATATTATAATCCCTGTTTTAAGAGAGGTCTCTGTCTCGAGTTGTGTCGAACGTGTTCTCCGCTCGGAGCAATACGCTCGTTACTTTTCTGCAGGGAACAACGTTTGATAATAGAAATATAAAAATCTATATGTATGTTGTCGAGAAAATATAAAACGACTGTCGACAATAGAGCTGTTAAAAAACAATACATTTGCGGTTTGTATAATATATATAATATTGTTTATCAAAAAGGGAGTACAATAAAATATGTAAAAAAAATAAGCTGTCTTAGTAAAATGTATAATAAGTAATACGTATTATCATTTGTGGCCAAATCTGGGCGTTAACTCGTTCAAAGTTAATATTAAGTTAAAAAGTTAAGTTAATTTATGTTTTTCGTTAAGTATTAACTTAACTAGTAAATCGTTTCTTTTAACTTAACGCGTTAACTTTAAGTTAATATCTAATGATAATTTTTCTATTAAAAAAAAAAGTATTTCTAAGAAGAAAAAAAAAAAAATTTTGAAAGTGGAGGAAATGTACAAAACCATGGGAACTAAATACATGAAATATTATGTTTACTTTAAGTTCAGTTAATTTTTATTTTTTTTTTTTTTTTTGTATGGCAACGTCAAAAATTTGATAAATTAAAATGATCAATAACTAAACCGGTGGGAGGAGGGGGGGATTACTCGCGAAGAAAAATTGGTGTACAAAATTGAGGAAATCTTAAGAAAATCCCAGGAAATCGAAGACATAGTGTTCAAGATCATCAATCGTGAATTTTCCTTACTTTTGACTTAACTTGACTTTTCGTTTTTTCGAACATCAACTTAATCCAACGAGTTAAAAAAAAAGTGGTCCCAGCCTTGTTCGCGGCCAACCGTGTATGTATGTACACGAGCGGATTTGGTGATCCGCAGCTAAGTTTGATCAAATACAATCGAATCGAGTCTTTTTAAGTTTTCCAAAATCGACCGAACAATTATTATCATCTAACAATAACCGTTCACGATCGCGGTTTCGCGTCAGCCTGCCGTAAACGTTCGTCCACGACGGCCATACGCTTGGCGCGGTCTTCGAGCACGGCCGTCACGTGATCCTTGAACTCGGGGTGCTGGTCCACGACGCGGTTGAAATCGGCCGCCGACAGGGAGAACAGGTTGCAGTACGTCTCGGCCCGCACGCTGACCGGACGCCGAGCGCGGCCGGACGCCCACAGGCACGTTTCGCCGAAGAACGACCCGTCGTCGAGCGTGGCCACCACCTCCTGGCCGCTGGCCACCAGCACTTCGACCACGCCTTCGTGTATGAAGTACATCCTTGTAGCGACCGTCCCTTCGTGCATGATCGTGTCCCCTGGTAAAAAAAGACGATAATAGTATGATGTCGCGATTCGGGGCCGCGATATCCGCACTAAAACGGTGACGGTCAAATAGCGAGGGATGAAGGGGATGATGGATCCCTTCCCGCGAATTTTTTCGTACTTCGAACACGTTGTGAAAAATACGTATCGATTTTACGAAGATTTCTTTTCTTTTTATTTTATTAATTAACACTTAAGACAGTAAAAAAAAGTTGTTCAAGTGATACTAAAAGATTGGCATTCGAGCCATAGGTACTGACTGAACAATACTTTTAATTTATGTAACGTTAATTTTTTAAAGTAAAAATTTAGTTTGAAAAAGAAAAATTGTGTACAAATTTTGTGATTAATCTATACACACAATACACATGGAGTCTTATCTACAGTTTTGAAAATGTTCAATAATTGATATTTTTACTTTTAAAGTACATCAATTGACTAGCTATTTAAGTATTTATTTTTAGTTTGCACCGTTCGTTTTAAAAAAAAATTAACACGACACTCATCAGTGATGGATGATAAGTCATCGCTTGGCGGCCGCACAGTAAAACATGTTTAAAGTACGTAATGTTAAAAATACAACTTTTCAATGTTACGCTGACAATTTGATTCGCACGAGACCAAAACGTTTCACTTATTGAAACGCGAAAAAACTCAAATCGATTTGCATAAATCCATATTCAATGTTTAAATATGATTCGTGTCGAGTTCTGCTAGAACTGACGTGATTATTTAAATTCGACGTAATAATAATAAAATATTTTTTTAATATAATTATAATCCATTGCGAAAAACTCCAATAACAAATCTAATTTAAATAATTGACTAATAAAAGGTTTTAACTTTAATATTCCCCAAGTATTTTTCATTTTGTGACGTAAGTATCTTAAATTAAATCATGTATATCATACAAACCACTTACTGCAGCTCAAAATTAATACTAGGGCGTTACAGGCATTCGATCTTATAAAAAATATAATGATTTTCTAATACAAATATAAATAAAAGTATAAATCACTAAACAAATATCATTCCCGTTTGAAATAAAAGAAACGACATCGTAAAATGTACAAGTGGTCAAATTTTAAGAAGAAATTGTCAATGCTTACTCAAGTTGAACTCTGTTGTTAAAATTTCAGGTATTTATAAATTTAAATTCTAAACAGTTTAAGTTCATGTCTAACCTTTTTAAACGCTTTATACTTTAAGATTTAATATAATAACAGGTAGGTGCCAACTAGTTTACATAAATTAATATTATTAACAATTATCTAGGTATATCACATTTGTATGTATTATTATTTTTCAATATTCATATAAGTTGTGTTTTTTACCAAAATGTCTGGTTATCAAACCAGACTTATGATTAATCGAACCTATAATGAACTGTGGAATTCACAACTTTTATTCGTTTATTTTGATTAAATGTATGTATTGTTAAAAATCAAACATATTGTACTTATTTAAGGCACATATTTTAAACGCCTATCGAATACAATTATTTGAGTCGTACAAACGGCGTAGCACGCAAATAAAAAATTAAAATAATCTTAACAAAGCATCAGGAATCTAACATTATAATGACGCAAAATATTAATATTAAAAGATGTTTGCTTCTGAACGTTTCGATTTGTAAAATAAATAATTTTTATAATAAAAGCATAACATAACTTAAAAGTATATTTTTCTTTTTTTCTGTCGTTTTTTTTTTTTCGGTTAAGTGATGAACACTAATTATTTGATCAATCGAACGACGCAACACTGTATATTTTCTTGTCTGTCAATATAATACACGTACTTTGTGAGTTGTAAGTCAAAGCACGTCTTTTTTTTTTTTTTTTAGTTTAAAAATGACTTTGACATGCATCTTAGTTTGAAACGTGATTAGGTTGCACAGGGTTTTCTCTGAGAGAATTCGCCAACAGCCATATGGCCGTGATGTTAAGTTATTATAGAGGACCATTTTTCATAAATTGACAAATCGACACGTTCATTCAAACTACCATAAGATATTTTTTTTTTTTACTTTTCATAAAAACAAATGTTGACGTTTCGTTATCGTGATTTGACATGATTTAATGCATCATAAATAAAAATATCTAAAATAACTATGTTATTTATAAAAAAAATTTCATTATTATTCAAAATACGAGTATAGTTCATTTTTATTGCATTTAAATATACATTAAAATGTATTTTAATTCAAATTTTCTATTGTTACGATACTTAAAATTATACATTTTAACTGTATAAAAAAAATTACTGAGTAACACGAAAATACTATTTTTCTAAAATATAGTATCAATTTTAAAATTTAAAATATATTGTTACTATATAAGTACAATAATTCATTTAAGGATTTTATTGAGACTTTGAATTCAAGATAGATTTAAAAAAAAATAGCTTTTGTACTTGTCGATACATATAATATTGATGGCGCACCGATAAACGTTATCGTTTAAAAAAGAAAAAGAAATCGAATCCAAGTTGGCTTTATTTTTATCCTTGTCTTCATGATATATCGGAATACTATTTATAAAGTTAAAGTAAAAAAAAAACGGTTTTTTTTTTTCTTTATTATCTGATCGAGTTTCCACGGAGGTGGTCTTTTCTTTGACTTTCAAGAAAAATGTATTATAATTTATGGGGCATTTTAATTATTTTTAGTTGAAAAGAAACCGACGATTAGATAAAAATTTTGAACTCATACACAAAGGCCAATTTACTATTACGATTTGATATTATCATTGTTAAAAATTCGATTTTACGATTTTAAATTGAATATTAGAGAGGCAATCATTCATATCTCTGCAAACATCTGTATTTCATAATGATTGCATTTGAAATGTACTGGATTGTCAACTATAAAGTATAATATAATCTGGAAACTATGATAGTAACAATAAGCCAAAACCATACAAAAGGATCCCTGATTCGTATACTCACATTATTTATTCAATTGCACAAAAACACATATTTTGTATAAACTGTTATATATATTATAACTAACTATTGTTTACTAAAATCGGTAGTTGAATAGCAAATAATTATTAATAGATAATCATAATTTCTCCATAATCATTGTTCAATCGTAGTATTTAAGCGCATACCTACAATTTATACATTATATTATATTATGTTACCCCATTTATTAGTTACTCATTGTTTTCAGTGTATTTATATTTATACCTACATTGTTAAAACACGCGTCACTGAAACACCTAAGTGTATTTTTAATTGGTTAGTGCTCAATAATTAATTATAACCAATTTACATATATTGTGTTATAACTTCATTAAAAAACCAAAATTGTTTTAGGAAACTAGAAAATCGAAATAAATATTTTAAGGGGATATCCGAAAGCAATACTATTGAATTCCACCAGAGCGCGTTCAGCTAAAGTGTATTTCTATAGCAGTACACTATCTTTGTAGGGCATCTTAGTTCTTCTTCACAAACGAAACAATTATTTACTAATTTTTGTTTTGAAAAATGATTACGATTCAAAATTGTAATACTTGTGTACTGACAATGAGTTTTTTTTTTTTAATTTTGACTATTAAAAAAAAATATTCATACAATTTAATTTTCGACAATGGGATCAATTTTAAACCCTAATAAGTTTACCGAAAAAAATTGATTTTTAAAAATTGACCAACGGCAGTATATTAAGCGATATGTATAGATTTAAAAGTTACAGACTTCTAACTACAATACTAAAACTAGCGACAAAGAACTTAAAATTCAAGATTGCGTTTTTAAACTGTTGTAACTGAATAAAATATAAATAAAAATTTTTAAAAATATTTTTTGGGTCATCGTAAGTCTAGTATTAACTATAAGTATACTCAACCAAACCATTTAAGCAAAAAAAAATTATGGAATATTCCCCTTTAAGTAAAAAAGTATAGTACAGATTACAGAGGAAAGTGCAAGTGTGTAAGTGTATCAGTTATTTTGATATAATAATTTATAATATATATTTTTGTTTGCTTATCGTATAAACTTTTATACGATAAACTAACACACATTAATATTACTTATCTAACATCTTAGTATCTTTAGTATATAGCATACAATTTAAATATTTCGTATAACATATTTTAATACTTCATTTTTTTCTTTTCAACAAACTATTATTGAAATAACATTATCAACATAGTGAGTATTTAATTATGACGATTAAGTATAAACAAATGAACACCGACGGCAATCGATATAATCTAAAATTATTTTAAATCCTGAATTTAGCGAGGAAGTTTGATTGACTTTATATCATGCGTAGAATTTAGTACTTACCAAAAAAATACGAACAAATTACATAAAATATGTGGTGAACTCGTTTTTGACGTTTAGTTTTTTACCTAGTAGGTACAAAAATGACTTCAATTTTTGGTAGTTCTTTTTAAGGCTTGAACATTTAATACACTCCTGAGAACATTGCGATTTACGTGTAACTCAAAATATCAAAACTGTCATAATTCGTTTGACATTATTGTTTATTGTAATAAAACATATAACGGATTTTTTGTTCTTGTACTCAAAAAATTAAATTAAACCTGAACAAAATAGTTATTTTCTATGGTCTACAGTTTTTGTAAAATTTAATGTAATACGTTTTTATAATTGTTCTGTCAAAACAATGACCCAACCGAAGTGAGGCTCAACCAGAACAGTAACCTACTTCTGAATGCCAATGCGTTTTTTTTTTTTTTTTTTTTTGCAAATAGATTTATTTACCCCACATGTCTAAGGTAGGTAACACTAATGAAACGGCCTTGTTAGAGAATATAAAAGTAAAAAGGCTATAAATAAACCTTCAGCTGTCGTTGTAATCAATCCTCTATCGATTTTCCACATTTATTGACAAGTTAATTGATAATTTAACGCGTTTTGGAATGGATAAAATTTAACTGTTACACAAACTTCAAGAAACGTTGACTATTTTTGAGCCAACTATAGAATTCAAAAATTTACAATTATTTCAGTGTTTGTTTATGTAACCTACGCGGAATAGTAAGCAATGATTTATAGCTTACAAATTTTATATAAAACGTCACACGATACACGATTCCAAATCCTACTCAAAATACTTTACCAGTAGGACTGCTATACATTTTTACTTTAAGTTAATGAGTTTGCTCATTAGTTTAATAATAAATAATATAAGTTTCATAATATATATATAATGACGATCGTTGAATTAAACGTGCTTTAAAGCCCTGTCCCCATAACATACATACTACTACCTACTTTTTTGAAACAATTATTTCGCATTCTCTTCACTCAGAGAGTCTCGTCTTTTTCCCTTGTGTTTTTTCTTTTCTCTTACTTTTTTCTGTGTTTTTTTTTTTTCCTACTCATTTCTTCCGATCTCCCAGTAGGTCATATATATCGTCCAGCCCCGAGCAGAATTTCTTATTTGAAAATCGTTAAATCTTACAAACCACTGAAGTCCTCGATGTTGTTATTTTTCTTTAACCCCTCTATAAGCATACAACGACCAGCATCTATTGCGCTTGTTCTCGCCCATTTATTTGAAGAAAAAAAAAACGTGAAACATAACTACCTACCCGTTGTTTACTCAGAAAAATAATGAATAAAAATAAAATGTAAACAAATTACCAGGCTGAAACATTTCAAACTCTAGGCAGTCGATTATCTCGGTCAAAAGGTTTGTGTCAGCATTTCGGAAAATCGGCAAATTCGTCACGAGCTTTCGGCAAGTATAGTTCCGAACTTCCTGAATTACAAACGTATAATGCTCATTAAAATGTATTTCTATCAACCCGAAGTAACTGGACTCACCACACGCAGTTGGTTGGACATTTCGTTCAAAATCCATTTTTCATCGAAAAACCTGCCCTGGTACCTATGCTCAAAGTATTCGGTTATTCTCTTCCGCATGTCTAACGGCAATCGTCTGTACGACATGAATTCCTCCACTTGTTTAACCTGTTTCAAAATTAATGAGAATAACAATTAATTTTGTATAGGTACACATCTACAACAGTATTACGATTGCCGTTGTCCATAAATTAATAATAATAAAAAAGTAAATTCATTTAACGAACAGATTCTCAAACCTTTTCGCGGTACTGTCGACGAGATGAGTCCAAGCTCTGTATCAAATTTGTTGCATGCCCCAAGAATAGAGCATAACACGTAGCTCCACTAACCATAGATAACATGGTAAGCCACATGTCACTTATCGACTGTGGAGGAAAACGGCCATAACCAATGCACAAAATATGAGACATGGCTTTAAATAATGACCACGAATACTGTTCTGCCCAGTGTGCCTCCTGAAAGTCATCGAATAAGCATAATCGTAAAAAAGTTTAATGTTTTTACAAAAGATAAAAATACACATGTCTTAAATACTGATCATTGTTCAAATAAATTAAGCTAAAGGTGCCGAAAATGTTTGCTAGTTACGATTTTAACAGTGTTTTTATCAAAGGGCAAGATTTCTTAACATACAGCTGATGATTATATAGGTTTATATTTGAATGATAATTTTATCAATAATAAATTATTTTGAAACTACAATTTAATCTAGATCTAAATTCTTAATAAATAAAAACATTTAATTTTTGTAAATGTTTGTAATTAGTAGTGTATATTCAACTTAAAAGAATCAATAAGTAATACACTGTACTTTAAATACAGGCCAGACAATGTAACATTACAAGAAAAGTGATTTTGTCAAAAAAAAAAAACTAAACAGTAGGTAAGTATTGTTTTTCCGTTTTACATACTATTGGTACCTATAGGTATAGGTAATATTAAACTATTGGTATTTTTTTTCAGGGCAATTTCAGGAAATTTTGAGGTATACAATTTTCTATTTATCTTTTCAATAATTTACTATAAAAAATATACATAACTCTATCATAAAGAGTAAACATCTACAAAAAACTGTACATTTCTCACTTTTTACAGAATCTAAAATTAATGAAGGTAGGTACCCTAAATTGTAAAACGATGACTTTGTTGAGCGTTAATTTGTACTTATTTTTGTTGAGTTTTGAATTGTGGCTTATGGAAAGTAATCCATAATGGTAAAAATATTGTCATTCCCAATCGTTTGTTAATACGTTGACTTCAACTCTGAGTTTTTCTGCCAACACCGATCCTTTGAATTTTATACAAATCCAACACAGTAAAGCTCTTTACTCAATGTTTTTCGAAAACATTTAAATTTGAATTACACTATACTTAACATGACTCAAAACATCCCTATGTACTATGTATACGTACCATGCTATCGTTTTTTTAACGATTACAACGCTGAACGCCTACACTCAAAAAATGTTTTAAACGAAATATAATTTAATATAAAATCAAAATGAGACAACGTTAAGTTAACGCAACCAACTTAACGTACTATTACTGACCTTACAGATTTAAGTAGTACCAAGATGCAGTAAAAAAATTTAATTAGATTTAGTTTTATGTCATTATAAAACACATATTTTATTATTGATCAAACTTTCATGTTTGTACGCAAAGTTATTAATTATCTGAATGTATATAGCTCATTTTCTAATATTTAACAAATGAACGAAAAAATGCCAACAACAGTACAAGATAAAATCAAAGAAACATCAAACTTTTTGACAAAATGACAAATGAAATTATATAATGTATTATTATTTACTGAATTTTGCTTTATGATGTTCATAAACGATTTATGTCTTATTGTTTTCAAGTAATGGTAAAAATTTTAAGACAACTGTTATTGATAGTTCTACACACTTAAGTATTATTATAAGTTTTATAGGGTATATTCATGTATAAATAATGTATTACACATCTTACCGAACATATTTTGAGTTATTAATTATCGAAAGAAGAGATATTAACTAAGACTGTCTAGTGAAGGCATTTCTACAGGTTATACTACTATAATAAAACCTTCACAGAGTACGTATTGCATACTTGCGTATTATTTCGTAATTCATTACAAAAATTATAGGTTTGTATGCCCAATAAATTTGAAACAATTTAGAAATATATTGTAATACATATTTTTAGTATAATATATTTTACCATTGTATAATATATATTACCTGTAACTCATTAATAGCAACCCACGAATTAGCCGGAAATCCTTGTAGACTGGGAATGAGGAATTGTAAACATCCTGACCAATGTCCTATGAGTAACATCATGCAAATCAAATTGAAAATCCTCATAAACACACTGGCCATGTTCAAGAACTAAAATAATAACATATAACCTTATAAAAAAACTTAAAAAAATGTATAGCAATGGGTATACTTTTATAATTTCATTCAAGGCTGGGCATTAACTCGATAAGGGTTAAAATTAATTAAAAAAGTTAAGTTGAATTTAATTAAGTTAATTAACTCGTTTGTTTATTTTTTTTTTCTTTTTTGTCAACTTTAACTTAATAATTTAATTCTTTTTTAATTTAACGGGTTAACTTTAAACTAATCGATAATAATTAAAATGTTTTTTAAAAACTCTTTAAAAAAATATTATCTGAAAGACAATTTCAAAAGAAATAACAAAAGAATATGTTATAAGCGGAGGAAATGTCATACTGTAGATACAAAACCATGTGAATTGAAAATATGTAAAATTATTTTTATTTTAAGTCGTCAAATAAATTTTTTTTCTTTTTTTTGTTAACTTTTAATTCAATAAATTTAAAAAATTAACTTTTACTTTTTGTTTTTTCAATTAACATAACTTAACGAGTTAAAAAAAGTTGATAACTTTCCAGCCTTTCTTTTATTAAACGTCATTGTTAACGTCGTGAGTCAACATAAATATTTTGTTGGACATTTGTTCACATATACGTGCATAAATATTTAACTAAAACTAATTAAAATAGCTATGTGTTTTTAGCATTTCAACATCATATACTTTACTGTACAGTATACACTTAGGTTATTGAAAGTATGAATGTAATTATTACGATTCCCAAATAAAAATAAATACATTTGACTTACATTTCTGTATGAAACACAAAAATAAATCACAAAAATAATGATATTCTTCAGTCACATATATATTTAGGTACTTGAAATTAATGTGATTTTTCAAAAAGTTAAATACCTGTATTGATAAAAATTTCAATTCTAACTACCCATTTTAGTTATGAGTCACTCACTTACGGTCATTCAATCCATAAGAAAATAAACAGTTCATTGACAAATATTGGAAACCATTAAATTGCGACATCGGTCTTTACTATTTGCTTTGTTACAATGGTTCTGGCTTTAAGTTATGTTTAAAAAAAAAAGCCTTTGAACAATACATTTACTTATTTATATACCAGCTAGGGCAAAAAAATAATTCTTTTTGCTAAAATTATATTTTTAATTTTTATTCACGTGTTTTCATTTATTTTTCATTAACTAATACTGAGTCTTCCACAATAACTATTACAGTACATTACATTTTTTTTACTGACCATATATACGTAACAAACAGTTTAATTTGTCTAAATAATGAGTAATTTTTTACTTGATTAAATGCATCACACAAAAAAATCATAAAATCTATTTTAGTAGAGAAATGCGCTTACTTAAAATGCGAATTCATTTTCCGCTTTTTGAATGGTTATTTAATTTAATAGTAGTATTAGTACGAAAAATGTCTCAGTAAAAAGTTAATGTATTGACTGCGTTTAAACTTCCGTTAAAATGTAATTCTGCCACTTAAATTATTTATGGTCCATTTAATGTGATAAATTAAGAAATTAAATTCCAACACTTTCAAGTATTAATATTGCGAAATAACTACGTGTAAATGTTACTATTACAGAAATGAATAGAAAAATTATTAGAAGCTTGAATTGTACAAAAAGCTATTTTTAATTCTTTAGTTTGAAAATCATTATCTTATTATAAATTGTATTTATTATCATTTACTTTTGATGTGTAAAATTTCAAAATTCATTTATCGTTTTTTAATTACCTAGTAATAGTTATACCAAATTTTACACTTCTGAGTTGCTGAAATGAAAATGTATAATTTTCTGATTGAATGCCTACGAATAGATAATGAAAAGTGTTTTCCTTATCCGACGATATTTAACACTTATTTCATTACAAATGTTCATTAAGTGTGTTCATTATTAATAATCGGTTCTTAAAAAGTAATTTAACAAAGTGAGTTTTGTTGACAACTAAAATAAGAATTTTATTTTCGTTACAGGTGCACTTCCAGAAATGATGATAATTTATCATTGTCTAAAACGTCTAGACAGTTTCTGTAATGTCCGATCAACGTTGACATTAACAGAAATCTTCCATGATTTCAATAAATAATAATATACTTACGAAAACAAGATTTATCAATCCATTAGGTTGATTAAACACTAACCTGAAATAATTACCTAAATATTTAATTAGTAAACTAATTATAAACTCAATTCAATTATTATCTGAACCAGAAACACTATTATTGCGACGTTACAAAACAACATTTAAAAGAATATTTGCATACTGTACAAGATAATAGTGCAGTATTTATTAAAAATACTTTTTTCTTAAATTTTAAACAATAAATTTTATTATGTTTCAAAGAAAGAGTTTTAATTTTTGAGAAATATATTATGTAAGTACTTATGTTATTAATTTCAAATCATATTATTTTTGATTTTTTCGCAACCATTTTGGTGTAAATAAAAATGGTTTGAATGTAGGATTATGTAACGTTATAAAATTTCTTTGAAAGAAACAAATATTACAATAAGAAATTCTCCCTGGAAGTGACATACCTAGTATAAAATAATTGTATTTTCCCAAAAAAATTAATAACTGTTTAGTTTACTGATCAAACAACAGTGTGTTTTCAAACATGCCAAAAAACACGTGTTGTATCAGAAAACAATTTATAACTTAAAATATATTAAAAGTTATCGTTTGAAAATAAAAGTTGTTGAAACACAAGCTATTTTAATCGTAAAAAAGCAGCTATAAAAAATGAAGCTTGATCCTAAAGACATAACATAACAACTTGGTTAAGTTAATGTTTTTGTAAACGTCCCAATGTACAGCAACTTGCAATTTAAGTATAAGCCGAACAAAATGATGCATCAAACCAAACAAACAAGAACAATCAAATGCATATAAATTAACATAAATTACCAGATTTGTTTTGAATATCTGTACTTTGCGCTATAGACTATACAATCACAATTCGTGCAATATGTACCTTTTTCAAGTAATTTTAAGATTTTGTGTACGTAGGTTAGCTGTTGTTTGTTAGCTGTCTAAAATAAAATCGTATCAGCAACATCTTAGAAAAAATTTAAAAAAAATGTAATTTTTTTTTAGATTTCAATTATGGTTTTATGAATTATGGTCTATAGATAATTTTACACTTGAGTAAGTATATATATATATATATATATATATAATAAACATACACAATATTTATATACCTATGTTTATCAGAGAAATGTAGGTATATTATTATATTATATATATTAAGACAGAAACGAGATGCCATCAGTTACCACTTGATAACAACACTTACAATACGGTTATATTTATATAAATTAATTATTATTAATTTTAATTGCATTATTATGATTTAAATGACGTTTGAAATAAAAAAAAGAATTATACCTACCTACCTACCTAATGAATCAATAAGTACATCAACACTTTGTTCTCGTATGATGTAAAACAAATTTTAAAAACAAAGTGTTGAGTCACACGCGAATAATGAAATTCACCACCCACAAAATTAAACCACAAACTGTGGAAAAGTAAAAAATATATTTATAAAATATAATCATACTTTATTTTTATTAGCATTTGATAATGATCGTACAACTCCAAAACAATATTCTTGTCCTTCGGTGTAGTGGCGTAAAAAACGTGGTAAACATTTTAGAGTTAAAACTAAAGTGTTGTAGTAATAATAATTTAATATACCTACTTCATACACTGCACGTTACTGAGTGGGTATAAATACTATAGATAGATCATCAACCAATTTCTACAAAATACACAACAAAAGATGTTGAGAATTTGAGTATTTCATCAAATATAATACTCTAAAATTTCTAAAAAATATCAGTAATATCTAGTAACGCGTGATTTACTGTGGAAAATATAGTATTTTTTTTTTTTTTTTTTTTTATTGTATTTGTCGGAAGATGTAAAATTAAATTTGATTAATTAATTTTAATATAATACATATATAAATGTTATAATACATAAATGTAAACAAAAAATTCAAATTAAAAATGTTTTCGAAAGTAACTAAGTAGTACCTATGGTATCTATAGTACCTACCCATACGTCACTAAGTAACATTTACCAAGTACTTTTTTAACATTATGTAATTGTGTATCAGTATAAAACAATTGTATTATATAGGTAACATAGAAAGGTTTTTTTCTCGTTGAAAACATAATTAGTTCTAGTTATTAATTTTTACTTTTTGATTTACGCAACATCAGTATTTATTTCATTATCCTTATTATAAGGGCCTAATCTGTTTAAAAGTGATGTACTTAAGTATTTTTTTTATTTTGTAATATGCAGCGATAGAATTGATACGTTATATAGTATTCCATAATTCTCATAGATAAACAGAGCAATGTAAAATTAGCTGAAAATATTCTTATATCATGTATACATGACATAATGTCCAGGCGATTGATAATAATATTATTGGGCTAAAGGGAATATTTTGATTGCCCGGGCATTTATCACGAATACCAGGCGTTCTGCACAATACCCGAACAAATTATTCGGAACACAAATTTTACATTCGACACGATAATTTTGTAAAAAAAAATTCTATACAATGATAATAAAAGAGAGAAAAGGAGAAGACAGAATACGAAAAAATTATTATATGTTCGAAAAATCATGTTACCTTGCTCGAAGAATACTTTCCAGAATCGCCTCGTTGACACGACGATCCATCCGATATCTAAAAAAAAATAACAATCAACGGAAAAAAGCCGGCATGTTAGGCATTCGTGCTGCAAAAAATACGCATAACAAACACAATAATATTTTATTATCATATTATGTGGACTGAATGTTAGATATTAGAATAATATTATCATAATATAAGCTGCCATGCTGATTTTATTTTCATCATCGCACCGCATTCTGTGCTACTAGGAATTTTTCAATAAAATATCGGCCAAACGTTTGACGTCCCGCGGCCCGAAAATAAATCTCAGGCTCAGCAAAGATTAAACTGCATTCCAGACGCGACATTAGCACCAGGAATCCGTAGTACAAACACAATATTATATTCTTTCGTATCCAAAATAACGATAGCCGAAGAGAACATGTACAAATTGTATAAGCGGAGTTAAGTTTTTTCATTGCACGGATTACAGGTAGACAAAAAAGAAAAACAAATTTCTCAATGTTCTGTTACGAAAAATTTTATAAAAAATAGGTAATTTTTGATACCAAACTTTCTGCTTTTTAGACTATATTGCATAGCTTGTAAGAAAAAAACGGAAGTCATTATTTTCTAGGTTTGGGGTAAGGATATTGAATAGTAATGAATATGCTTTGGAGGAGATCACGGCTTTAGGTAGATCACTGGTTTATAAGTTGTAGTTCGATATGAAGCAATGAATTATCGCTCACGAAAATTACGATTCTGAGCGATCCCTACGGTGAGTCAAATATTTAAAAGGCTTTGAATTTTCAAAATTGCAGTTTTAAGTTGTATGGCGTTTTGAATCCAACCATTCTAACGATGTGTGAAAATTTCAATTAATTTGAATAATATTTGGAAGAGTTATTGCCAACAAAAAGAACAAAAATGACGAAGTATTATAATCAGGTGTCCTTCCTTTGGGCAGGGCCTACAAGTAAATGTTGATTTCTTGACGGGTGGCTGTTTTGGGGTCTGGTGAAAACCCAAGATATTTTCATGAAATCCTGACATTGAATAGAATTCTATTGGAGCCTATAGTTTATTCTATAGAAAGTTTCATCACATTTTGACAATTTTGAGCCGAATATAGAACGTACAAATTGAAAAAAACTTTGGGTATTTTGTCAAGCTAATTTAGTTTATTGGTGTCGTTTAGAATTGTAATCTTCGTCAAACCATTACTTGCAAATTAAATGTAAACATCTAACTGTATACAGGTACAGTTTGATATAAAATATATAGGTACAGCCACTTCGCTATTTTTTTCCCCCGTGTTAAATATGCAATTTAAAATAAAAATCCTACGATAAATCGATATGAATTAATTGAATAGAGTGTAAAATATATACTCGATGCGGTAACGTAATATTATAATATTATCTGATGTTTTCGTATAATAATATTGTATGTTTACAAAAACCTCAATAACGCGTGTAAGTATATTCAGCCAAACTTCAGTGTTTGTGATATTAATGGCGGCCTGTCATAATTAACCCATATTATTATGCCATTGTGCAAGTATCAATTTACAAAGCACATATACTAATTGATCATTTGTAATTATTATACTCTCTAAAGTTAAATACTGCAGATGTCGATTATAACGTCGTTCTACATAACACGACAGCCGTGACACGACAAACACAGTGCGACTCCATTATACCTATTATATTGCGATCGACGGTCAACCGGTGCTTTTTGATTTTTTTTCTCCTTTTTAATAATATTTATATTATTACGGTTACTATCAACACTAACCAGACAAGGTCATTGTTTTAGCATTTACACCTACGCATGATTATTGTGTAAAATTCACTAGCTGGTTATTTTTTTTCATTTATCGGAAAGAAAATAATGTTTATATGGTAAGCCACTCACGTAAACTTCTTCCCATTGGTTCACATAGCGCATCAATCTGGACAAACGGAGTAATCTGACTAAACTGAGTAGCTTAGCAAGTCGAAGGATTCGAAGCGCTCGGCCGGCGTGCAAAAATTGAATACCTTCGCCCACTTCCTGTACACGCGAGACAAAACGGTTTGTCAACCGTTCAATTATAGGTATTGTATGTAAATCGTAATTCATATTATAGCGATGGTTGAAAACGGATCGAGATAGTACCTGATTGAATAAAAGGAACAGATAGTCTAGTGGAAGTGAACTGATCAGGTCCAAGAAGAACCAGGATCTTAAATAGTTCCAGGCTATCAACTTTGGTTCTAGTACCACCTGCTCGGAATTGTCCGGTTGTAATATACCTTTATAAATAAAAGCCAAACGTTTTTAATAATATTATGGTTAGTATCATCAAAAAATAAAAAATAAATATATTTGTGGCAGGGTGATTTGCATAGTTTATCTACTATAAACCACATGTGCTCTAATAGTTTTTCAGTGTCATTTATTCTTGGTTGGGTTTATGTTAAAACAGAATCCGTAAGACCGTAATTAAAAATAAAAATGATAATATCATACAAATGCCAATATTTTTTAGAACCACTTCAAAAATCTATCAAGTACATTTCACTAGACCCCATTATATTACTAGACCTAACATCGTCTTGAGATAACTATAACATTATTATTGTGGTGTATTAGTATTTTTTTTCAAATTATACCTGTTCTGAAGTTTACTGCAATGTCCACGAGAAATATAACATCTGATAAGCAATTGAATATTATCCACCTGATTTCAATGTCATTATTAAAAAATGCAATTCCAACTGGCAGTATAATCAAATTTGCCACAAGTAATAGAAGCATACACAAATCCCAATAAAACCTGCAACAAAAATAATATAATATCAATATAAATATACATATTATATTTATATGCATAAAATATTAACAAAAAATATCGTTAGAAAAATCATTTACATGCAAAATGTAATAAAATTGCATTTACTATTTTATATAATATAATTTAAGTCACTGACTAATGTTCACATAAAATTTGGTATTTTTATTCAATCAGGTCAATTTTAAGAACGTAAATTAATCTATTGTATAATAATTATTATATTATTGAGAATTTAAAGTTCATCATTCAGTTATACGTAAGAGTAACTAAATAAAAAAATAACACAATCGAAAATTTGTCCATAAATGTTGTTTATACACGTAATATTGTGATGTCAAAATTTTAATTTAAGGTACTAAGTTGTGGAGTTGTTTAAAATAAACATGTTTCGTTTAACTTATAATATTTTCAATATGAATCAGAAAAAGCATAAATAAACTATAAAAAAATGTGCTATGATATTCTACTAAAAAAGTAACGCTATGATTATTTAAAATCCACAATATTTAAAATGAAATATTAATTTTATGTTTTTATTACGGATTAGTTAGTATAATTATATATAGGTACTTCTTACACTCGAGTCTTTACAATAAAAAATTATCCATACGTGAGTATAATAAACAGACTGTGAAAAAAGTCGGGATTTTTTGAAACTACATTAAAAATATCCATTTCAGTTTTCATTTACTTTTCAAAATTTTGTTCATAAAGCAATCATTTTTTAATTCACTGTAATCCTTAAGACCTCCGTAAATATAAGTTACATTTTAGTTATACTAGGTCATAACCCGTAATGTTCATCTTAACTTATTTTGATTCTGATAGTTAAAGTAATACAAAAATTTACAAATCGCTTTAAACGTATGACTAGTTTAGATGTTACAGTTGTTTTAAGTAGATGTTAAAATTTCTCGTAATATGTATTAATAATCAGTATAAATTATCAAACTTGACCCAAGAAAAGAAACAGTTATCATTGGGTTAATATGAAATGAACGTCTGAATCGGGCTATTCTAATAGTAATATTGCGTAATATAGATATTACTATAAGAGCTCAAACAAATAATAAATAAATTGATAATTTTATGATAGTTCAATCAAAATAGTGACACTAATCATCAATTTTAATTCTTTGTAACATTAATAATAATTATCATGGTATAGAACTTGACAGTGGTTATAACTTATAAAATATAAATTATAACAATAAAATACTAATAACTATTTAAACTACTAATGTCTACTTATGAAAATTAAAATTTATTTAGTATACTTCTGAAAATTTAAAAATGCTGGCTTATAAAATAAAGAATTATCAAAACTTCAACACCTTGAACATCTTTTAACTAGGAGAAAAATATAATTTTACTTTTCTAACAATAAAATTAAAATCAAATAAACTTCAAAGTTGAATGAACTTTTTTCTTCAAACAAGATCAAGTTAAAACAAAGTTTATGCTAGTAAAAAAATTCGTTTACAATGACTTTAGATTAAAAGATAATGTTCAGGCAAGCTGACGAACACATTTAAATAAAAAGGACGTGCTATTGAGAAACATACACAGATGTTCATTCTTTTTTCCTTTTCTTTCTTTCTATGGATATTCTTTCTTTTTTTTTTTTTTTTTGACGGGGAAATGATGATCACAGAAGGAACATTGGCAAACACGATTTTGCTTCCAAAAAAAAAAATAGAAAAAGACATATCAGACGCCTGCATTTGTATATTGAAAAGACGGAAAATATTACTGTACAGCTTAGAGCACTCACGTCATGACACTATACGAGTAGCTGTTGAAGAACAAACACTGATTCTAAATTGAATGTGTGTATAAAAAAAAAAAATACAATTTTATTACATACATGTAATATCTACACATATGTTTTAATAATGCAATGTGTACATTGTGCACCCAAAAGGGAACTAACAGGCATAAGACAGACAACTATTAGAAATTATAAATAAAATGAAATTCTTCTGAGAATATTGTTGAAGAAATATAGCTTTTTTGTGGTTAACTACATGGTCGAGTAACTTCATGGTTTAATTTAGAGTCTATTTTCAAAAGAAGACACCATAACGGTTTGTAAAATAAAACTTACTATTTTTTGAAGTACCAAATTATAACAACAAACATACCTAATAAACGTACATTCCTATTAACCTAAGTAAGTAACATACATCGTATTATATGCAAAAATTAATTACAGTAATTTTTTAAAAAACAAGTAACAATCTATTGAAAACTATAAATACAACTCAACTCAGTCTTTATACGATCATGTAGATCGCGTTAAAATTAAGACCAATAATAATACAAGGATTAAAATATATTTATATTAATAGCATGATTACTTTTTAGGTACTATATATAAAAACACGAGATCATAATCAAACGAACAAATGCAAAACGTACGGTTTTTTTCAAATTTAACAACAATGTTCGTAACTCAAAATAAAAATTTTTCTGTTATTTTTTTTTTTAGTATAACCTATTTACAAAGCACCAGCAGTGATGTACCAGTACATGATATATTTATGGGAGTATAACATTTGTCAGGCCAGAAATTCGGCCAAACACCGTGATCATAGCATAAAAGTTGTATACATCATGTGGAAATATAAAGATGTTTTCTTCAAATACCTATAACTAATTAACGATTTAATGAACTAAATCTCTATAGTACAGTTTACTTAACCAATTGGTAAACTGAGTATACAATAACTAAAAAAAACCCCGTCAGCAGAGGGCTCTGAGGGCTTACAAGTGAAGATAGATTTCTTGCTACACCATACAAACATTTTTAACTTAATTATCTCAAAAAATACCCTGTTTGAAAATAAATGAACAAGAATAAAATTGGCTCTACCGTTTTATCCATGTTGCGACAACAGAATTAGATACATACCCGTCGCCACACAATGTGAATCGGTGATACCGTTTAACATTTATTTCTCAAAAACTACTCGATCAATTTCGAAGGAGATAGACGATATAAAACTTCAAATAAACAGATGAATTTTTCAGAAAACAGAAATCAAACCGTTTTTGCTCTGTTGAAATAATAAAATTACATACTTACACGCGACCACACAATATTCCCAATCGGTGATAACTTAATTTTTTCAAAAACTACTCGACCGATTTTGATGTACGATGCAAAACTTCAAACATGTAGCTTTATTTTGCAGAAAACAGAAAAAAAAATCGATTCAACCTTTTTTGAAAATTGGCAAACCTAACCAAACACGTACATAAAGTTTTCAATGGAAGGGGAAACGAGTGATTTCGGGGACTGGGTGTCATGATCGGCGAAAATACAAAAAGTTGTAAGGGATTTCCGTCATTGAATTGAATACGTAGATGTTTTTCTAAAGAAATCTACCTAACAGTAGGTTACTCGCCACCACATGTCTCCGAAATTTCAATTTCTACCAATACGAGGTGAAACGATTCGGTTATACTCATACGATTCGACAAACGAACAAAGTTGCAGCAATTGAGTACTTGACACACACTTCAATTCTTTTTTCTCGCAGTATATCTAGTATTCTAGTGTATTCATAGATAGGGTCAATCTGGTCAACGTTTAAACTACCAAAAATATATTATGTAGTACGAAAAGCTAATGAGCCAATAGATACAAGTCAACGAAATCAAAACTCTTTTTTTTCAATACTCTTAATTAAGACCGAACTCGCACTGTAAATGTATTCATGTTGATCATTTACTGCGATGTAATAGCAAATATTTCCAAGTATAGTTTTTATTAATTAGATAAAAAACCTGTTTTTTTTTTTTTTTTTTTTTTTTTTTTTTAGTTTGACTTATTTTACGACTTTAACAATAATTATTAATTTATCGAAAACATTTAATTCGTAACTATATAGAGATTTTGAAACTGGTTTGTGCCTATTACATAAAAAACGTACCTACATGAGAAGGACTTAGCCAAAATGTTTTAAGCATTTTCATATACATTTGTCGTGTTTTCTTATACATTTATTAAAAAATATATTTTTTTTTATTTTAAAATGTCTCTCGCCTCGGAAAAAATAGAAATATTACCCTGGTTGTCAATGCCCACGATGAGCATTTTTCACATAAACATCCATCCCTTCCCCGGCAAAAAAAAAAAAAAAAACTATTTTAATTTTCTTGACATTTCCATGGGATATTCTATGTGCGGCTCGTAACGAATAATATTTACGTGGCCGTTGTGAATGAACTGTGATATTAAATAGTCCGATGTACGAATCATCGCATCAACATGACCGTGAAATTTATGTAAGGTAAAATTAACTAACTAATTCAAGGTGTCGTGCATTTCAATAGACAATATTCACAGACAACGTTTTGTAGGTACATCATTACTTGTGTGCGCACAAAGAAAAAAATGCCACCAAACCGCATCGTCAAGATTCGATTGGGTATATTACACACTACACACGACTTGCGATGACGGTTTTTGTTCAAAATCTTCATGTACGTTCCGCGAGTTTTTGTCGGTCATAATAACTCATTTATAAAAGTAAAATAAGTTTACGTACGTATTTCTTACGAAAAGTACCAACATTTTTCGATTATGTTGACCGCGGACGATTTCAAAGAAATTAATCGTTTTAAATATTTCGTGATGCCTAACTATAGTTGATCTTACAGGGTTTTAATATTAAATCTTGATTTCAAACATTTTGCTTAAAAATGAAACTACAATATGAACATGTTTTTTGTAGGTATAGTGTCACACATAGGATGCCTCATAATATGTGTTCCACTCCTTTACCCAAAAATATTCATAACTACCAAAATATTAAACTTAAAGAAATTATCCGACTTTTGAAAGTATTTAATTTACCTACTGTGGGTATGCTAGACCTGTAAACAGTGGTTGTCTTCAGATCTAATTTGTGAAAAAATTATTGACATATCCTGTATATTTATAAACAAACACACTGTAAGAAGATACCGTAAAATAATGACAGCATCAATTCATTGAATGTGTACATTTAAATATTTTGATGACGTAATAATAAAATTCTAACTACCTACTTCGTTAAAAATAATAATGTCCGTTTCGTTCGTGCTAAATTCTTGTATAGTAATTGATATTATTCTAATTTACACACGACCTTGAAGCAAAATCATCTGAATTGCAATTGCCATATTACATAGACTAGTTAATTTTTTTTATAAAAGATCGTGTACAATTACAAAATAATGTAATGAAATTTATTTTGACGATGAATTAAATAATGCACAATGTTCTAGAATTCTGGATAATTGTTTTGTTCATAAATTGATTTTCGGTCAACTAAAATTTATATACTTCTAATGTTAGTTATATTGGAGAGTTATCAAAATTATAGATCGTTGAAAATTTAACAAAGCCGTACTGTAATACATAGTTGAGCGTTCTGTATACATAGTGTACAAATGATCATCTCACTGTCCGTTTTCAAATATCTAAAAAACTGAGTGTTTTAAAAATATATAAGACAATTACATATTTTATTTCAATAAACCATATACACTGTCACAGTGAAGTGAAATCTTTTCCTTAAAGAACGGACCCCGTGGATTTTCGGGTTCTCGGCAGTTTTTTCATGGAAGAGAGTTTACTAGGTACTTGTTTCTTAACACAAATTTGAATTTTTACATTCAATCTATTCGTCCATATTACGTATATAAAATTTTATCTTTGTGACATTTTATTTTTAATCTACTTGTTACAATAAGAACTTAAATGCATGAAAAATATAAAGGTATATGACGTGTATACATATTTGACTACTATTAAAACAATTGATAACAACTAAAAGCAAAAGTATAAAATGTGGAAATCGGAGTAACACTGTGATCTGTGCAGGGTTCTATAATATAAGTAAATAAATATCTGAAAAAAACGAAAAAACTATTTCATTACAACATTTTTAGGTAACATTCAGTAAAAATATGTTACTAACATAATTAGTTTACAAATTCCACAACAAATATAAATTACAAGACAAGACAAAAACGTCTTTTATTCTAAATGTTTTCTTTGATAGTATAATACTAAATGATAATAAATAAATTTGTTGTATAAATTTGTAAAACAAAACTGTAAACGTCCTACGACCGTAAATTTGAAATAAGTTTTACTATATTAATTAAAACCATTAATTGTAGAAATTATTTCTTTATATGATATTGGTGTTTGCTTACAGAAACATGAAACAGTTTTTAGTTACCTATTAATTAATGGTAGAAAACTCAATTGCGATTAATTAGAAACTAACTTTCTAAAAAGTTGTTCTAAACTAAAATTTGTACCTACTCGAGAATTGAAATTGAAACTGGTAGATAATTGTAAAATATAAGGTACATTTTTGGTTTATTATTTATTTGAATCAAGTTCTATAATCTGTACAACTTCATAAAAGTATTAATGCATATCACGTGTAACTTGACGCCCATGGTCAAACTATTAAATCTAAACCATTAATTTAAACAATACATATTTTGATTATCATGTAAATGCAAAATAAAATTTATTATTACTATAATATGATTAATACTGTAAAAAGGACAAAAAAAACAAAATTGAAATATGATAAAAACGCGTAAGTAAAATATATTTTATATAGAATCTATTATATTATACATAAGTAAATTGAATGTAAATATTATTCAACAATAAGCTGATGAGTACAATAATAAAAAGCCTTGTGATTTGTATTTGTTTGATGACAACAAAAAAGTATTAAAACACAATAAAAACTCTTATGTTCATAGCCATAAAAGTACAATTTTTTATTAACTGTAATAAATAAATATTAACACGTGTATTCATTGATTTATTTTAAAACCTTAAAATACTTTAAGTATGTTACTATCGTCAATATTCAAATGTAGGTTTTCAAAATTTTTTAATTCAATAATAAATATAATGTTTTGATTGAATATAAAAACGAATTCATGTCGCACAATAACTACAATTTCCAGTAAAATGTATTATACTTTAACCTACTATAGCTGGTAGACACGAATAATCATAATAAAAACATTATACATTTAAAACTAAAATATAGGTTTACTTTACTGTAGAAAACGATGGGAGTTTTTAAAAATCTTATTTTATAAGTAGAGTAGATATTTGAAGGTTAAGTGATTTCACCATAAAATAAATGTGTTGCAAATACTATCAACATAAATAATAGGTAGGTATATATTATAAATAAATAAAAGTACCTATGTGAAAACAAAACCGTTTTCTTGAAAGCTTATAATAGATATGAAATACTTATACTCACTTTTAATTTTATGTTTAATTCTAAAACAAAAAGTAGTTATTTTGTTCAAAACATCAATTATTTTTAAACCGAGTAGTAAATTATGGTAATTCGCTATAAACCGGTATGTACGTTTCTTTTAATTTAGAAACCTGTAGAATTTTACTATTATTTGATTTTGGTTCAAACACGCAGGCAACGCGGGTTAATATTAACATAGATATTATATAAAAAAATAATTATGTTTAATATTAAAATAATTATGTGAAATAATTCTGTTTGATACTACCTTATTTACAAAAAGCTTTATTTTAAATTTTGCAAACAAAAAAAAATAATAACAAATCTAAAGCGTTTATTTTTTTAAAAATTTGATAGCAACTTAAATTCTTCTGTTATAACTATCAAGAAATTTAACCCATACATATGCATACCGTTCAACACAATGGATTTAGGTTTCAAAGTAACTAAACTAAAAGCATAGGAATATACTGTTTCATTGTTTCAATTAAATAATTTATAACAATTTAAAAAAAAATTAAATCTTCTATAAACTATATTTGAAATTATTCATATGAATAAGTAATAAAACGTTAGTACGATGGGTATATCTAATTTGAACGTTTACCAAGACAAATCAAAACTGAACGTGAACACTAATTTTATGCAGGAATGTAGAATTATACACAATATTATTGTTCAATAATAGCTTTTCGCATAATTGTACTAGCACCAACATAGATTCTTTTTTTTTTTTTTACCATGAACACATCTGTAACACGCCGTGGCGATCAAAATTAATATTGATTACGAAATGTTTCAAAAACATAATACTCGCATTGTTTGTGAAGAGTGAATTTTTGACCGAATTCCAAAATACAAAGACGAAAATTCTTTCAAAAGTGGAACTCTGTTTGAATTTAATACACGGACAAATATTTAATGCGCTGTACTCACTCAAAAGTCAAAAAACACATATAATATGGGTTACAATCATGCGAATAAATCGCTCGTACAATTTTGTATAGGCAGGTTACGTAAACTTTTAAATAACATTGTTTACCAATAATTGAAGCCGCCTGCAGGTGAAGTGGCATTTTCGGACTAGACTACAAACTAATGTTATTAATGCCACAAAACACATATTTTTTAAGTGTAATTTAACTACCAACGTTAATAACATATTCATACGTCATTTTAAACATCAAATGCAGGTATCAAAATATGTTTTAGATACCACTACACGTGTAAAAATAGAAGAAAATCTTTGCACAATTCACGCGTTTTGTTCTTTTATTCTCGCGACAGATCGCTGAACGGATATAGACATATATTAAAACGGTTTGTACTTTGGGATGCGTGCAATTCGTACAAATCTAGTTTTTTTTTTCCTTTTTTGGCGCCATATATGTGTGTGTATACGACCCCGCATCGACGACTATCGATGAACATACACACTAACTGATGGCGTCTGGCGAAGTTCTGAGTGGCATTTTCGTTTTCTCCGCCGCGATTTTATCTCGCAGAAATACACAATATTACAATAATACGTTTTTGTATCGTATTATGCTGTACAAACGATCGCGACGGAAAACCGGCGCCGGACAAAAACTCCCCCGTGGCGCCAAAATCTTTATGTAGTCCTCTGTACCTACGCCTAAACTCCGCATTGATTGGATTCGTTGTAGGCCGAGTACCAGAGATCGTCACCAGCACACCAAATAATATTCCAAAACACATTCGCTTCGGTCGGTATGGTACGTAATAAAATATTATGAACGACCGTAAAAACATTCCTAATAAAAAAAAAAAAAAATTTAAAAAAACAGCGTTGTTGGATGACATTCGACACAGCATCTGCATGTAACCGCGCTCTGCTGTGTTCGCCGACGACTCGACGGAGCCAACAATTATTAAATATTGAAACATTGTAATAAACGCGTACGAAAGGAACGCGTAACAATAATACTCAAAGCAAGTTATAAGAACTTTCTTTGACTCGTTAAGTTAAAAGATGATTTTTTTTTCATTTTTTTAAACTTATTGAATTAAAAGGTACCTATCTAATAAAAAAAAATTACCTTGGTATAAAGATAATATTTTTAATTCACGTCGTTTTGTACCCAGATTAAGTATGACATTTACTCCACTTCAAACAATTTTTTTTCGTCATTTTTTTTTTTCAAAATTTCTTTCTTACCGATATCTTTTAAAAAAAAAAGTTTTATTATTGAGTACAGATCAACAAAACAAAATCAACGTATCACGTTTAAAGTTAAAGATAACGAAACAAATCGGTTAACGAGTTAATTAATTTAACTAAAACTACCTTGACTTTTTAACATAGATTTAATTTTTAACGAGTTGATGCCCAGCTTTGACAATATTTTTAAACCGGTCCGCTAGCTGCAGCTGCGACCGGAAAAACAACCGAATAACAATGATATTATAATAACAAACAAATTGAAGGCTTTCGAATAAAAAAAAGAATAAAAAAGTGATACATTCCTAGATCACAATAAAAAAAAAAAAAAAAAGAAAGAAATCCAATGTGACACGAAAAACGGCGATTATCCGTCGTCACCCCACGCGTATTTTTATATTAATAAGAGAAACGTATTTTTTTCCAACAGCAGCGTTCGATCTGTGCGGTCGCTATACCGGTGGGTGGATCGCTACGTACTGTGTGGTGCATTCGTTGGGATTTAACCATAGACATAATGTGTTATTATGTTATAATCATTATAATATTATTAATTATGTCTGTGGATTTAACGTGTTAAGGGAGAATTTTCGAAAGAGTTACTATAGAATTCCACCTGAGCGCGTTCCACCTACTGTATTTCTATAGCAGTAGAAGCTATCTTATAGAGGGGTATCTTAGTTCCTTCACAACTGAAACAATTTAGTTAACTAATTTTTTTTTTTTTTGAAAAATGATTACGATTCAGAATGATAATACCTGTATACTAACACAGAGATTTGTTTAGAATTTTGATTATTCAAAAAAATATTCTTGGGATTTAATTTTCAACAACGAGCCCTGTTAACTTGAAAAAAAAAAAACATTGTTTTTTATAAATTGGCCAACGACAGTATATCAAGCAATAATGTGTAGATTGTACGTTTAAAATGTACATACGTCTAACTACAAAACTTAAACTAGCGAGGAAGAACTTAAAATTGCAAAATTTTAATTTTTAACCTGTTGTAGGTTGGCGTCGAGGATGAATCCTTATTACGAGAAGAGTGAAAAACGAGTGTTCATTGCATACAGAGAAAGAGATTTGATAAGAAAACTCTTTGAAAAAAAATTAAACCTAATTCTACACAAAGACCGCGAAAAACGAAAAAATCGCTGAATGTCGAACAGAAAACAAATGAGAGGGACTTACGAAGAGATATTTTTTTACAGAAAATTTCTGCCTGTATAATATGTAATGCGGAGGATATTATGTAGGGTTTAATTGTTGTAGAAAATAATGATAATACAATATGATGAATACGATGGCCAGTGAATTGTTATAACTAAATTGACTTTTTACCGAGGAAATCGCAACACTGAAGTATTAAAATAGTTTCTTTGGTAGCTAAGGACACAAGCTATTTTGAATATTCTCTGTGTCCTATGATGAGCACTTGACTAAGTGATATTAACTATCGTCAATAGACGACCAGTCAAGATATTTTACCATCTAATGGTGTTCTGTAACACTAATAGGTATTTCTCATGAAATTTGTTTATAGTAAGTATCGTCGTAGTTTTACTGATTGGTTTTTAAAGCTTTATGGATTTCAACGTTATTTTTTTCTTTACTGATTTCGGTTTTTAATTTCCGACGTTTCGACACCGTTGCGTGTGTCATTTTCAAGAGTATAAATAAATATCATGTAAATACAATTTTTTTTTTTTTCAGGAAGGGAATACATAATTTTAAGGGCTAGTTCTCTTTTCTCGACTGACCAAAAGCGTCAATAGCTAAATCAAAATGAACCATTGAACTTTGCACTGGTCAGCGCCCCTCAAAAAAAAAAAAAATTCTGGAGAAGCCATTGTACGGTTTGTAGATTTGTTACGAAACGAACAAATAATGAATAAAATTAACTATTTTGATTTTGACATGCGATGTCGATCGAACAACATAGTAAAAGCTTATCAAAAAAAAAGATTGCAAGCAAAATAACGAATTAAGTTTAAAGTGGTAAGTATGAGGGAAAAAATGATACGAGGGTTGTTAATGCGTATGTGTGTGTAGGGGACGTGAACGATCGTGATAAGCGGAGGAACAGAACGAAGGTGGCCGACCCCAAGTATAGTTGGGAAAAAGGCGAAGAAGATGACAGCGGTAAGTTTGAGACCGAGTGCGAGAAATGAAAAAAATGCAGACACTTTCAGGGATAAAAAACCACATTTTAAGTCGAATAACCCCCCACCACCCTCCCCCTCGGGTTTAACGCCTGCGTAGCGATGATGCGCACCTGAACTTTGAACACGGATGGATGACCCAGAAGCCCGAGGACCTCTGCCTGAGCCGTTCCCTGAGCACGGCCTTCTCGCTGCCGTAGATTTTCATGGACAGACGGTTCGTGGACGGTTCGAAGACGGCCCGGAACGCGGACTTCAGGTCGGAAAAATTGCAGGCCCGGCGGTGGCGGCGGCGGTGACGGCGGCGGCGCAGTTGCTGCGGCCCGCCGGCGTTGTTGTCGGGTGGCAGCCCGGTGTCGGACAGGCCGTTTTCCACCGGCGCGTCATCGCACTTTTCCGGCGCGTTACCGTTGCCGCCGCCGCCGCCGTCGTCGTCCGCCGAATAGCCCGCGTACTCCGCAAATTCCGGCACGTCCGACGCACGCATGGCTATAAATTATTATTATTATTGTATTACGGTGGTGCGTTCGGTCGGTTCTTGCGCGGCCGACAGCGACCCTGAGACCCTGCGACGCGTGCACTTAGGTCCCCTCCCGGGCGGACGCGATCGGCCAGCTGCGCCGCGTTCAAAACGCGCACGAGACCGGGTGCGGCGGACGGACGCCGAGCGGAACGACGCGCGATCGGTGAGCGCACGCGGAGGACACTGCAGCGGCTATTATTAATATTGTCGCACTGTTCGGCTCGACCGCCGATCGCCGCCCACCGGTTGCTCTCCGTCGGGTATACGTGTCCCCACCGCGCGGATCGAACCGGTCGTCGTCGGCGTCGCCGTCCCTTCGTAACTCCGTTTTACACGCGCGCGCGCGCACCCGAGCCCTGCAGCCCGAGGAGAGAACGACGGTCGCGGCGCAGCGGTTCCCTCTCGGGAGAGCGAGTGGCCGTGATTTTTGACCGTGAGGAATCCGCGCCCCGTCTGAGCTGCGGTCTCCTGAGACGAATGTTTGTCCTTCCCTCCGGACGACGGTTTTTTTTTTTCGTCGGCTTGACGCACAAGAGGGCAACTGCAGGCGACGCAAGAATCAAACCTACATCCGCAGTAAAGCGACGCTGTTGGTTCGCGCGAAGCGTCAAAGAGTCCATAATTGTTCATCGAGCCGTTGGTGACGGTCGCGGGCAAATTTTCGTCTTCTCGCCAGAATCTAAGCACTGCGTTTAACTCGAATTCAATTATAATAATTTATAACTATACGAGTTTTTTTTTATATATATAATACGTTGTACCTACTGCCCCAAACGTCGCGTTGTACAATAATGTAAACTAAAATAATAAAATTTGTTTTTTAACGACGGTACTTACCTCCTACATATTATTTCGTGCTTTCCCGTTCTACAAAATTGATTTTCCTTTATTTTCCCCCGAAGAAAATTTTCGCGCCGTGCCCGCTCGCCGTACCCAGTGTAAAATTACATTAACTACCTGCATTTATTTATCGTAGAGTCACAATAGACGATATTAACTAGGTACCATTCGAAAAAATTAATCTCCCTGATGAATTTACGAAACACATCTAGTGCAATACAAGTTTTGCACGAATTCAACTGATTCGGGGCTTTTTATAGTATACCTACTCTCAAAACTCCTAAATTGTATTCCCATTTTAATCCAATAAAAACATTGATTTTTCAGATGAAGTTTTGAAAATTTAATACTAACCTAATGACATAAATCAAAAAATCAAAGTAAATATTTATTTTTAAGTCGTTTCAAGTTCGGAAATAAGAAAAAATCGGTAACTAATATTTGTGATTCATTTTTCAAAAAAAAAATTCGTTACTAAGACAGTTTTATGTTACTGAGATCGTGAAATTTTTAATATTAATATGTTATGTGAAACGAAATTTGCAATCCGCATCCAAAAATTTCAAAAAAATCTGCCGAATAGTTTCTGAAAACGTAAGAAAAAGAAAAGAAGTAAAATTTTAGGAAAAGAATGAAAGAAATGGGGTAAATTCTGGGTCGGGTGAGAATTCGGTTGGAATGGCGGGTAGCCGCGACTACGCATTGGAATGGGTCACTTCTTTGGGTTGGCAATGGTTCCATAGTTATGGTTCAAACGCATAGTTAGAGTATTCTGAATTCAAATAGTTAAACCAATAAAATCATTGTCTTCGATAAAACGGTTCTGAGCGAGGTCGGTAATCTAATACGGTCTAGGAAAAAAAACAAATTTACCAAAAAATCTCAACGCTATTAATGTACTTACACTACCTAAAACGGGACTTTTTTAGGTTTGAGTATGAAAATAGCATATATTTTTGAAACAAACTACGCAAATGATAACCCCCTGCAGTGATTCTAAGGAGTTATTACATAGAAAACTTATTGTACATATTGTTTCAATTATTATGTTTAGAAGCAATAAAAACATGCCAGTACCCTTCAGATCAAATTAAAAATAACATATTGGCCGCCCTAAAGTAACTGCGTCCACCATTTAGCTGTCTCGGAGTATATAATGTACGCACACGCATGCACAAATAATACACAATTTAAATTTCAGGCATACCTACCTACTGTAGATAAACAGACAATAAGCCAAACAAAAATTCCGGTATTTCTGAGTTATGGTCAATGTAAAATTTGTAAAATGCACAATTATACTAATTTTTCAAAGAAGCAGAATTCTTTTTCTTTTTTACTTAAATTTATCTCAAATAATATAAATATAAAATTACATTTTTAATTACTTTGGTACAAAAAATCAAAATTTTATTTGCTACAAAACATAAAAAAGTTGTTGAGCCACTCAAATAGTTTTAGAAAATCAAAATTGGATGACTTTATTTTTGTCTGGGTAATTGATCTAAACCAGGGATGCACAACCTTTTCAAGTCGAAGGGCCAAAAATAGGAAAAAGGATCATGTCGAGGGCCAAAGCAGCGCGTGAATATCAAAATATGGCATAAACATAAAGACACTAATTTTTTTCGCGGGCCAACTTTAAAGGCTACGCAGGCCGAAATTGGCCCGCGGGCCATAGGTTGTGCATCCCTGGTCTAAACAAGGAAAATGTGGGGAGGGTATCCAACAACTTCCAAGCCAATGATCTACCCAAAGAAGTGACCAACTCCAATGTGTATAGTCATTACTCCAACCAACTTCTCCCTTGACCTAGAATTTACTCTATTTCTTTTTTCCTTTAAATTGTTTCTGAAGTTATTTTATTGAGTAGTTTTTTGAATTGGACTAATTGTAAAATATCATTGTACTAAAAAAATTTAAAAGTGGACCAACCGGAAAATTTTTGTACAAAAATAAAAATTAAAAAAGGAAATTTAACACATTTTTTTCAAAGTTTGCTCGCACATCTGCACTTTTAATTTAGGTACTCAATTTGAGGTCTGGATGCGTAACATCACAATGAAGGCCTCTCCCCAGCATTGCATATTTTCCATATATTATTTTATATATTTTCCACCGTCCTATCTTCAACTACAATCCAAATATTGTTTCATAAAACCATTAGTTTTTGGTTAAGAATCTCAAAACCTTAATAATACAATTGAAACAACATTCTTTTTCATGTTGTCAGTGGTCCCCAAAAATATTTTAAAATTAATTTAAACATCATTGTCTATTAGTTATTTTTATTATTTTAAAAACTTTTTCATATTACGCATCTAAAAATTGGTCTAATGTACCTATTGAATTTTTTACACAGAATAAATAAAGTTAAAACGTTATAAATATTATTTCCATTTAATGTTAAAAAAAATTTTCCTTTGAAAACTACTATTAATGGAGGATTAATGTTTTTAAAAAGTATGTGTTATAAGTATCAGTCTGCACTTAATATTTATTCAAATTCAATTACTAAGTAATCATTGCGTTGGTAGACACACATCTGACATTTATTACATAGTAAGTTGGTATAATGGACTAACATTAAGATAAACCAATTTGTATAAGCTTATTTTCAATATTTTTATTATTTAAATCAACTTTACACGCATTGTAATTATATTAATTAAATATTAAATATTGATTTGTTACATTTTTCAATTTCTTTTACAATAAAACCACCATAAACCTTTATGTCTTCAATAAAAGCATCTACATTAAATAGAACCTGTTTTCTACTGTTTGTAGAACTTTGAAATTTTTTACCATTCACATTTGATACCTGAAAAAAAAATTATAAATAAAACTATTTACATTTTTTATAAAGATCAAATTTTATTATTTTTACCTTGAAATCAGTTGTTTTGAAAATATCTGGTTTAAAAACAACTCCAATTATATTACCGCCATAAGTATCATGAAAAAATAATGCATATTCAGAATAGCTATTCTAGAAACAAGATAATATACAAACGTTTAAAGATATAAACTACATAACATATTATACTGTATTTCATACCCTTAACACATTTAATAATTCTTGAATAGGATTTAACCCAACGATTGGTATTTTCTCTTTCTCTTGAGGTGGTTCAAGATTATAAACTTTAGCCATCTTAGCATCAATAGCCATGTGTCTTAAAGGATTCATGATGTTCCTCATCTTGATTAATACGTCATAATTATCTAATGAAGGTCTAAATATTTGCTAACAATAATAAAAAAATAATTAAATCATTAACAATTATTTAGGTATAATATAATATTTAGAATTTATTTAAAAGAAAAAGTTAGATCGTTTATAATTATTTAACATAATAAGTTTTATAGAGAATCTACAAGATTAGTCTTTAACCACTTTAGAAACAAAGTTAGAATAACCACACATTGTTTACTAAAATTTGTAAAAATGCCATCTAAAATACGTCTAAATATTTAGGAACCCATAAATAATAGATTATTGCTTTCAAATACAATGATTCTAAGCAGCTTAGTTCAATTTACTTTTCAAAATTTACATTGTAGTACTGAAAACTTTAACTAACAAAATAACTACAACGTCAAACGGTTAACTTTACACTAATTTCAGCTCTAAAATTTAAAGATTATGCAAACAAACGATCTTCCTCAAAAATTAATAGTTTATTTTTAGAAATTACAACTTTTACTAGGGGTTTTAATGATAAAGTTCTCAATATCAATATAGTTCAGTTCTTACAATATTTTATTATGGTTTCTATATCAGTATTGAAAACATTGATAAAATGTTGCCAATATTAATATTGTATTACAAAAACCAATTCTGAAAACCTTAAAAAAACCTAATTTTTACTAAAACAATTTTGAAATTTTTTTTTGTTTTGTTAAAATTGTAAAATAATATAGTACTTTGAAATTCTCTATAGAGCCAGTATTTAACAAGCTTTCTTCAGATACATCTAAAGCTTTTTTAGATAAATGCATAAGACGGGCAAGTATTGTAAATGTAGGAGCTTCTTTTGTCCACGCAGTACCATTTAAATCATAAGGAGTAACTAATAACATTGCTGGTCTTAAAGAATAATCTTTTTGGCTAGCAATAGAGCATTCCAATGATGATACAATATCTTCTGTAAGTAAATAAAACAATTTTTAAAATGCAGAGATAATTTTAAGAAGTATAGAAATGCATTAATTACTTGGAATGTCATTGTTGAAATTGATCACAATAAATTCTCTGAACCAATCAGTCGTTGCTAGTTTTTGCAAGAAGTGCAATAAACCAATGGTTGGTTGAGATGTAACCTTAAATGGTTCAGGCTGTAAATAATAACTGGCCACTAACAGTTCAACGCATATGTCTGGGAAATGGAAACTATCAATTAATTGGCTTCTAAGCCACCTTTTAGCTAAACAGCAAGTAGGTCCATATGAAGGGTATTGAACATGAAGTCTACAGACAAATTACTTTGATTAGTTTAGTCTAACAAGTAATTTATAATTTTTCAAATACAATTTATGTTACCCATGTAACGAGCTAGTCAATGTAGGTAAATGAACCATAGATCGCTCTAAATTCAGAGATTCCTCAGTATCTCTATATCGTATCATACCATCAGACATTATTTCTTTTTTCATTAATGATACTTCACCAGGATAATATATACGAAAACGAAATATGAAGCCGTTCTAAAAGAAAATCAATAATATTAAACTCAAGTTAATCAATTTTTCAACAAACATACTTTCATGATGTCTATATGGTTGACAAAAGGTTGAGCGATTATACTACATTCTTTGTTTAATCGTTCAGCTAGTTTAATATAAAACGCTGTTATCATTCTTCTTACTGCTTTTAATTCATATGGCCACTTTCCACTAGATGCAAATTGCAAAATACCTAAATTTCAAAGAGTTGAAAATAATGAATAAAATTTTTATGAAAATTTAATACCTTCAATTGGCTCTACCAAACCAGGAGCTATTTTTATTTCATCTTCTGTAGGTGCTAGTATGCAATTTTCTTTAATTTTCTTTTTCTTTTTACTGTCAATGTGTGTTCTAGACAAGGGTGGTATAACATCAGCATACCTTAACACCGGTGATACCCCTTGTACTGAGTTTACAATTAGTGGTAATCCTTCAAGCTGTCGAATCAATTTCCCAACTTCATTGAAATTATCAATACAACTCAAACTTGCTGCTTCACCGGTCCCATAATCAAATCCAATAGGCAGTAACTGAAATAATTTTTATAAATTATAATTTTATAATTTAATTGTTTAGACTTTAGATATAATATCAAAATAACCTATGTTATTAAGCAAACTTTTTAAAATTTTTGCGAACCCAAACCGAACCGAACTTTCAATTTTTTATTCGAACTCGAACCGAACCAACTATTCAATTAAAATATCAAACCCAAACCGAATTTCATAAAAAAAACAAAATAATAATATAAATGACCATTTATGCAGAACAATGTCTATAATTTATTAAGTAGGTAGCTCTTAAACATAATTTTAAGTCTAAGTAACGATGAATTCCACATTTTTCCATTTCTTTATATTGGTTTTTGACAAATTAGGTTCAAATTTTTTTTTCTTTGGTTTGAAATTCAAACTGAACTATTTTGTGTTTAGTACGGTTCAAACATTTCCAATTTTGAGTTTGATTTTCGAACCAAACCAAACACCCTGGGTTCGGTTCAATTTGGTTCAAAAATCAAACAGTTTGTAACATCTCTATAACATACTAAATAATGAGTACCTATTGCCAAAATGAAAATGATTGATAACTCACAAATGTCGAATACAAATCTTAAATAGAAGCATTTTTCACTATGGACTCGTATACGAAATACTATTAACTTTTTAACTTACAAATGGATTTTGTAAAACGGATTCTGCTTGATCAGCAATATATATAAATTTTTCTTGAGAAATTGATAGTTTATGTAAAAATATGTAACGCACAATGTCTCTAGTAATACAACGTTTTTTACTAGTAGCAACATTACTAAGAGCCCAGACAACTGCTTCACAAATTTCTCCATCTTTAAAACGTCTAAGTTGAGATTTATCTCCCCAAAATGATTGAAATTCTTTAGCCTATAAAATAATACATAATTTTTATATTATATTGTTTGTCACGGGTTATTTTACAAAAATATTACTTCTGGTAAATTTGCAGTTGGACCACGTTCCACAACTGCATTAGCTCTTTGAGAATTTAACTTTACACCAATCAAAAACTTTTTACATGGTTCTTGAGTACTTCCAACATCAACAGATTCTTGAAAAACGTTGAAACATAAGCCAGTAACACGATCACCAAGACTTGAAAGTAATAATGGTTCAATAATCTGCTGAAATTGTAAAACTAAATCTTCTCTCAAATCCAATTTCAATTTTTTACTACCATACTTTTGAACTACATCTCTTATTACTTTTATGTCGTTGAAACTAAAATAAAATACATTTATATTTGGATTATTTACATTTCAATTACATTCAAATAAATTCCATTTTTATAATTACCTGATATAATGATCAAACTGTTGAAGAAATTTAGCTTTTGTTAAAAATAAACATGGAAATGAATTCATATTAGAGTTATCTAACATTTCAACAGCAAAATTGCATTCATTCTTAATCTGAAATTTTTTTTAATCGTTTTAAAACAAAATTGTATGAAAAACAAAAGTATAAACTTCAATATGAACTTACATGAATATAGTTAGATTTAAAAACATTAGAACATATATTCAAATACCCTGAACAATCAATAAATACAACTTGAAATGTAGAATGAAAATCAGACACTGAAGGTAATTTAACATCTGTTTTATCATCATAGTCCACTAATGAAATACCATCATTAAGCAAATCACTTCGTCCTAGATGACAAATTTAATTTTTTTTTTTTAATAAGTTTTTAAATGATTCATTTATAATTAATCAAAAAAACAAACCAAAATGCAGCCAAACATTTCTGATAATTTGGTAGCTACTCATAAACTTGTTGATTTTATGTTTTTTAAACAAATATACTACATACATAGATAGTATAAAATTTGTAATGTTACCAATTCCCTAAAGTTTAAAATATATATTTTAAAAACAAAAACTAAGAAAAGAACATACATATTATTAGACCAAAAACATTAAACTCACGCCAAGATTTTTTTGTGTAAGCCAAACTTTTAATAAAACTAAAGCATCTTGAACATTCTGATTAACATCAATGATTTCTTTTAGTAAGATATGGTTTTCATCCATCACCATATCTTGTAATATAAGTGAATTGTAATAAGGCGTAGGTTCGTTTCTCACGTCTATAATATTGTTGTTAATATTATTTATTGTATATAATGCAAAAATTACCTTACCATAATATCTTACCATTTTCTGTGCTATTATTAAAATACCATTGGCTATCAATATTACTAGAATTGAGAGAAAATTTGTTCAAACTATAAATGTTGTTTTCTGGGACAACTCTTAAATAAAACTTGCATTTTTTGCCTAGAGTTCCAGAAGGTTTGACAACAAGTGCATGTGAATAATAAGAATGATTACAACAAGAAAATTCTAAGCTTTCGTTGTCAATTATTTCTGACATATTAACAAGTTCTTTTGCCAGACATAGTAAGTAAAAAGATTTTTTGCGTAAATATTTTTCATCAGCATAGTCTTTTTTATGAAAAAATGCCTGCAAAATGAACAAAATTATTTATTAAAAATTAAAAAATTAATATATTAGGTAACGTACTTTGCCCATTATAATTGATACATCAACTTTAATCAACGGCATTAACGATGTTCCAATAGAATGGGAACCAACAATTTTTACAGACAAAGGTTTTGAAAAACGAAATGTTCCATCTATACTATTCCGTGGTTTTAAATGAAATGGTGCTCTAATTTCGGTTTTACTAACATTAGATAGTAATTCCTGTAAACAAACAAAACAGAATGTACAACTTAAAATTCATGTTACAATGAAATGCATAAGATAGAACATTTACAAGCAAAAATAAAAGTTAATGTACTATACTGAAGTAATAAACAATAAATAATAAATTTAGAAATTAAACCACTCACAAATAATACACAGAATAATTTTAAACATGGTTAATAGGTAATTCTCAAAAGACTAAAAACATATAATTTTAGAGAACTAATGAAATATTATTAACTTTAAGCCAATTTATATTAAACTAATGTCAATAAATATATAAATAAATAGTAAGAAAAGAAAAGGAGTGGAAAATTGTTCACAAAAAAAAAATGTATTCACGTAAGTATAGGTATAGGCTTACAAATAATAATAATGATAGATATTATTTTGATCTTTAAATTAATTTCTTTTGCTATTGCACACATAATAAATAAGGCTAACTTACTGATGTGTTTGATTAGTTAATTTTTATAAATATTTTATTTATTTATTTATTTATTTTTTTTTTTTTATATATGTAGAATAAAGGCTTCAACAACAAAAGTAATTAGCCTACTTAAATAAAACCAATAAATATAGTATAGTATAAATACTAAAAATAATATAATATAGTATGGTTAAAAGTCTGTACATTACGTAACAGTGTATTACAATTTTTTGAATATATCTCTTTGTTGAGGGATTTTATTTAATAAATATTGACTTTCTCCACAAATTTTATCACTTAAATGAAATAAATTTGTTAATTTTTATAACAACTGATAATTCAAATTAACACACCATGCTATTATTTACATAAAATAAATTATGCACTTATCAAAAATTTGGCAAAAATGTGATTACGTCACAAAATAGCTACTTAATCCGTATCACAAATTTCTGACATAGGTACTTGTTTTTTTCATGCACATTATAACCCGTGCCAATAGGTAATAAGCTATTAGTAATAAAACATTATCATAAATTGTTTACAATAATATGAATTTACTTTAAACTAATGTGTATAATCACAACTTTTAACATATTTTATAGTTTATTTTAAATTTTTGTCATTTTCTCTTCTATAAAAAAATTAAATCCTTCCAAAGCTTAAGTCACTGGTGAGACCTGTGTCCACTTTGTCTCCCCCGTAAACACGCCAAAGTATACTAAGAGTTGATATTCATATTACATAATATAATGGATTAAGAATAACATATTATACCAACTTTTTTATAACTAGATGTATCCATGTCCTGAAGCAAAGCTATAGAAAATTTATCAAACCATTCGTTGATTGCATCTAAAGTTGTCTGCTTAGGTTTCACTTCTTTCAGCATTTCATCGATTTGCAATCGAAACATATTCGATAAGAAAAGATTTTCGGTTTCTCGGAGCTTATTCAGTTCTTCTGCAGTGGGCGGTTTGATCCTCTTACTTCCATTAACGTTTTGTTTAATTTTACGTTTTTTACCAACTGCTTCACCGAAAGTCGGTTCTAACGTTTCCTCAATATCCGAAGTCATAGTTAAAAAAATCTAAAAATATTACAATAAAAAACAAACTACCAATTTACATCATTAACACACAATTTGCCAGAGGATAACTACTGTTTCTAATATAGGTACTCACCGCTAACAGTTACAACTTACAGCTAAACCTCATGAAGTTTAAAATTAATTTTATAATATGCTATTGTATCTACAGCCGTAGCCCGTAGCCCGAGCTGAGGACTCACGTGCTCATGATTTTGTGTTTACTGTTTACTTATTTTATCGAATTCATTATCATTTATTACAGCATTCCAAAGTCATGATAACATCACAGATAACTGATAACATGAACGCATAGTGCACCGCCGCGGTGGGAAGTAACAGATACTTATTACTGTCCCGTTTGCGGTTTGTCCCAATGAACGTTTGTCCCAATCACGATTTCAGACATCTTATATTATCTTAATTCAATAAGGGAGAACAATAATTGTTTACTATGGGCAGTATTATTTTTTGGTGAATTGTTTTTTAAGGAATTCATTATAGATTTATTTATTTATTTATTAAATTGGCAGCAAATAGTTTGAATGCGAACGTTGTCTAATTATAAATTTGGTACGTCAGTTACAGTATTAACATAAAAACACAAAAGCATTTCATGCTATTTGTGGTATTGATTTAGGAAAACATTGTGACACGGTTATATAATCCGTATCTACAACCGTGCATTGGCACATTGATTCATTGGGAGGGTATATTTGGATCATTTTTTAATTGAATACATAATTGTTGGAAAAATTTTACATTGAGTGAATTTATAATATTAGGACAACCTTACAATGGGCTTAAGAACAAATTGGGTGAATTGGTAATAGATTAAATACAAATGTGTATTAATTAATCTACTATGAAATGGACAATTCACAATAACCATAGTCACAAGGTAAGTAACTAACTGTAGTTATACTATTATTATAATAAAGAATTTGATTTATTCATTATCTATGGACCCGTCGATTGGAACACATTTTTTAATCCAAAAATTAATTATACAAAATCCTTAACTCTAAGTAATTTATGTAGCATATGAATGATATAATCTTGATAGGGCACTATATCAGGAACTACATATTATAGTTATGAAGCCTATAGGCTTCATAATTATAGTTTATATACTACATTATAGTTCCTTAATTCTGTTGGCCAAGGTTAATAGATAATAATTATCTTTATCTATATAGATATTATTATCATATATCAACCTTGCGTGTTAGTACCGCCAAACGAGTGAGTTCCAAAATATCGTTACTAATTAGTATACGATAATTAAAAAAAAAAACACTATTTTGGAAGTCTTGTCTTTTGGCGGAAACATGAAATGGAATAACATTATTGGTCTATGAATTTGTAATTTGTTTTTTTTATTTAGGCCTTAAATATCTTGGAAAAAAATATTACTGGAACAAAGCATAGATAATACAATTGTCTATGGAACAAAGGTAGGTACCATTTAGGCAAATTTAGTGTCATTTAAGAATTTATTAATTGGAATTTGGAACAAATGGATAATGGAACTCATGTTTTGTGGAGCAAATGGACAAAGTCAACCCGACTCGGTTAGAGAGTATTGATAATTACTTATCAACGCTCTCTAGGTTCGGTTATCGATTGTCGTGTGATAATATACGATTAATTAACCTAACCTCTTTGTCCACAACTCTCTGCCAAGATATAACCTCCCACCAGCTACACTGTGACTGTTATCACTAATGGCATCGGCCATCGCGAGAATCGTGTTGAAATGGGACTTGGGAGAATTTTTATTTTTTTTTGTTTTTAATAAGCGCCCGTATTCGCCAACAGGTAGACGTCGTTATCGCATGATCGTTTTCCTCCGTCTCCGCCGCCGCCACAACTGCTATATTTTATTATTATTTTTGTTTTAATTTCTGTTTTCTTTTTCTTTTGTACTAGTTTAACTTAAACATTTTATTATTGTTTATTATTGATTACACAAGCGTGTCTGTCGTTGCATCGTTCGGTGCGTTAACGGTACCGCTGTTGTCGTGAGTGCGTACCAATGGTTCGATTTTTCGTCCAAGCTGTTTGCTTTCATAAGAGTCCCATCATACTTAACATTAATTACACACTGTTGATTGATTTGCGTTTTTCATTTCACCAGTGATTTCCGCCGGTATTTGTCTGTGCGCGAGTATAATGAGTAAATGTGCCAATTGCGCAGCACGCCGTATGAACCGCGCTCGCGTTTGTTAAAATGTATTAATGCCTCGACAATTGTGGTGCCTTTTAACTCGAACTCAAAAAAGTGATATTTGTAAAGTGATCAAGTAACCGACCTCGTTCTTCCGTGTTTAAGATCATGGCAAATCCAAGAAAATTTAGTGAAAAGATCGCTTTGCACAATCAAAAACAAGCCGAGGAAACTGCCGCTTTTGAGCAAATCATGCGTGAAGTATCTGTGGCTACTAATGTCCAGGTAGGATAGTAATATTATCAAATACTGGATTTAAATTTGCACGTTCCCCCTCTCCGTTGTCATTACCTATATCCTATCTCATGTTTAGGTATCTTAATAGGCAGTTAGTTACTCCTTATTGATTTTTATTGAGCATTAACAAAACATAAACAATTGTTACTTACATTTGATAGTGCGTACATATTATAAACAGACGATAAGGCTACAATTCGAGTATCAACAGGAAGTACCTAGTGCCTAAATCTTGTAAAATGTAATAGTACTGACAATAATGTTTATGTAGTAGACCTGTTTTATCTAAATAATAAAATCAATATGTAGCTCACCTTCAAATTATTGATTTGCCTCTGTATAATATAATACATAAGCCTAGTACCAATCACCAAAAACTTTTTATTTTTTAACTCTGAATACCAGTCTGCTAAATACAGTCTTATTAATAAGCAATGTTTCAGTAGATAGGTTTAACCTTAATATTATATATTTTTACTTTTTAATTCAATTTAATAATTCAGTTATGAATTTTTTTTTTTACTTGTTTGATAGTTTACTGATAAATAGATATAGGTACTAATTTTATTGATTGTTGTTGAAACCCTTTGTAACCTGTGTTTGTTATAATTCATTGCTTAGTTCTGTGTAGCCACTGATGTGTGATGCTCCTATTTAGGCTGTTTTTTTGATGTTCCGAATTGTAAATGGGAACATTGTTACCTGCACTGCAAAAATCTAACTTTGTCAGATTGTGTTAAAAGTATTAAAATGAAATGGGTATAAAAAAAATCTATAATTATAAATTATGAATTATCTTTTTACATTGCTTGACAAGATTCAGATAACACTTTTAAACTTTAGTTGGAACTATATCTGACCGCCAAAATATGATAGACCCTTTATTTATTTTTTTTTTTTTCTTGTAAATTTACTTCAAAATTCAAAAAGCAAAATAATTTGCCAAAATGTTTTAAAAATATCTAGTTCCTATCCTATCCTTGTTTCTGACTATCTAGTTTACAACGTTGATGGTTTGACAATAACACAAGTACCTATTTTTGTAACATTAGAGCACAGTCAAAGTTCATGTTAACTTTATAAAAAAAGTTGAAACTACTAGCTACCTGTTATAATAAATTTGTTACAAAATTTATTTTAACAATATTTAAAACATTTTAACATTGGTAGGTACTAAGTAAAAGTTATTTAACCGAGTATTTAACTTTTAGTTTTTAAACTTATAAATGTGTGATTTTATAGATTATACTTTTAAACCTGAAATTTAAAAATATCAGTTTACCCTTCTGTTTAGTCTATTAAATTTTAAATGAATACTTTTTAATTTTTAACTAAACAAATTAATAAATAATAACTATATAAAAATCTGAATATAGTTCATTACTTGTGGGTTAGTATAGAGAAAAATTTAGATAAAAATTATTACTCTGTGAATTTTACTTGATTTAATTATTAAAAAATTGTAATTTTCTGACAAAAAATACGAAAATCATTAGTAACTTTTCCCGTTTTTTTTTCTGACCTAATCGTGCATAACTTTTCTTGTAAAAGTACATTTCTGTGTGATTACCTTAGGTCTAATACAAATCGTTGTAACATTGCTGCCCTATGGTATATTAAGAAATTTTCCAAGAACAAAGGCCACCTATAAACAATTTTTCGTGTCTCAAACCCATTTTTCTTAGAATTATAACAAGACAACAAAACCTAAATCCAAGCCCTATCCCAAGATATGCTTATGTCTGGTAGGTACATTATTTAAAATAAAGTTGATATATCTATCAAAAAACTAAAAAACTGTATTAACCGGGACATTAACAATAAACATAATATAAAGGTTAGGGTTTGCATTAGGGTTAAAACCAGGTAAATGTATAATAGGTACTTATACACTATACAATTGCTCATTTGTATCCTTGTTTGCATCCCAATGACCTTGAACTCAAAAATCAAATAAATTGTATACTTTTGTTTAAAACTTATACTTCATAAATTGTATAATTTATACCTTAAGTTATATCACTGTTTTTAGGCAACTCCATATTGTTTTTGACTGCATCATTTTAAATTGTATGACTAATCCCGAGGACTAATCTGATATGTAATGATTATTTCATTTTACATGTGCACATCAAATGATAAATAGATAAAGGTTAGATAATGTTCAGAACTTTGAATTTTTAGCCAATTCTACCTCTTATTCCACTTTTGCAATGAATAATTTAAATTGTTAGCACGTTTATAAGTAAATCTTTGTTTCTAGTCCCATTAATTTTTAAGTTTCTGTAATTTTACTGTGTACAAACTTTATTATATTTATCTTTAGTGATTGAAAAGGCAATTAATTGAAATTAATTAGAATTTTAACCTCAAACTAAACTGATAAATTGTAGATAAGCTGTAAGATTTTCTTTTCATTTTAAACACTTATTATCAATTTATACTTTCATTTTGTTAATATTTATGAAACAATTTAAAATAAATTACAATTTTAAATATCTAATAATTTTTATAACTTTTATTTACCTTGTGATTTGAGAAAAAATTATTGATTATTTGGTCAAACTAACAATTATCACTTGGTACCTAATGTTTGTTATCCATATATTGTTTGAACAAAAACCTAAAAATAAAATGTTTTATTTTTGGTGTCAAATAAAAATATCAACTGCCTCGTCTGTAAAATAATTTAATTAGTAAATTAAAAAAAACTAAGAAGTTAGATACCTACTAAGTTGTCTGTAAGTTGGCTATAACGTAATGTAAAAGTGTAAATGTATTATAAATGATTCACCAAAGTTGCTTATATGAACTCTTTTAGTAAGTATTAAGAGGGGTATTAAGATTGTCTGCAAGTTTAAAATCAAAATAAATAGGTTTACTAAATTACCTCGTACATAATTTTCTGTCAATCCAATTAAATTAAATAAAAGTCTATGCATTTTTTTAAATAGATATTTACTATAAATTCACTAAAAACTTTAGAAAAATGTTAATATTTCAGTGTTTACCTACCTACCAATAATATAAAAAAAAAAATGATATGTACCTACAAGGTTTCCTACTTGTAAACTATATTTATTGTTCTTTTTTCAAATACTTACAATATGTACATTTTTTATTACTTATTACTTACATATTGCACAATATATACTGTAAATAAGTAAGTGTTAATTTGATTTACATAATATTGTGCATAATATTCCAATATTTGATAAAATAGATACTATTGGTTAATATATAAAATTTCAAAACTAATGAGTTCGTTGGAGTTTATTAACAAATTATTCCTCAAGTTTTTCTGTCTTTTATGACTATTATAAATATAGTTATTATTATTATTACCTATTCTATTTATTATCAATGTTTTTAGTGAGGGTGTGTATCATCTATATATATGTATTATAGAGGTATAACTCTTGCTTTTGCATTTAAAAGTATACTTTTTTAATTTGAGAAATTGAAGCTATAAGTAGGCTAATATTTTTCAATATTAATATATAACCATTGTTCTCACATAAGTAGATGTAATTAGTACAAATCATTAATACATTTTGGGTAATTTATTGTTAATTTAATAAAAACTTTAAAACTCCGTCGGCACACCCTACGAGTGAAGCTAGATTAGATTTCTTGCCACACAACATGAACATTTCTGATTTAACTATCACAAAAAATGCTCTGTTTGAAAATAAGTGAATGATGTACACCTTTGAATATGTAGTTTTTTTTTTTTTTTTTTACTAGAATGAAATTGGCTCTACCTACTAATTGGCTATTTTATCTGTATCGCACCAACAGAATTACATACCTTCCGCCACAATGTGAATTGGTAATACCATTAAACTTCATTTTTTCAAAAACTACTTCAATTTCTAAAAAATTATACTATACAATTATAATAAGTTATTCAAAAAAATCGGTTTGACTATTTTTGCTCTGTTGAATCAACAAAATTTCATACTTGCCACCACACAATTCCAGTCCGTGAACTTTAAACTTGATTTTTCAAAAATTACTTAACCAATTTTAATCAAAATTATATGATGCACAACTTAAAATATGTAACTTTATTTTGTCGAAAACAGAAATTTAAATCGGTCTAACCGCTTTTGAGAAATCGTGGCTACAAAAAATGTCCATACATATATATAAACTTTCAACAGTGAGTAGTTCTGGGTCTAGGAGTCATGTTAGGTGAAAATACAAAAAATTGTCCAGAATTCCATAAATGAATCATAATTAAAAATTATTAAATATGTTATCAAGTACCTATACCTAAATGATTTTTGCTGCTTTTAAATTATAATAGTACTAAGTACTTGAGTTGACTTGAGCATGCATCCTAGTAAAATTAATGAGAATGATAATTAACGTATTTTAAGAGTGAGTGACCTAAAGTTTACTACCCTAGGTTTGAAAGAATATCTTCTAATTGATACAATTAGTGAGGGAATATTATATCCATCAAATCATTTAGTAGGTTAGGTTAAGTAATTTTTTTACTTATCTACTACTTCTGGGTATATTTATAGTCAACGTTATTACTTATTAGTAAATGGCAACAAACTGTTACATCTATTAAAATATCGTATATAATGTTTTGTTGGGGACACATAAGTACAACTTTATGACAAATACCTACTAAAAATTAAATATAAATGAAAAACCTTAAAAATGTTAACGTGTAAATTTGAAAGCTTTTTAGCATGATAAAATTTAGTTAAGTAAGGTAGATTTAAACAATTATAAAATAAATAACAGGTGAATGTATAACAAGGTGTGTAAGTACACATAATTTTAAAACCAATAACATTTTTGCTATGCTTAGAACATATTTTTTAGTAAGTACTAGGTAGGTATTAGTTTTGAAATTTATAACAACAAAAAATTAGCTTCTATACAAAATCTCATCTCCACCAGCCACCTGAATCTATAATATGCATGTACAAATTTTAAGTAGGTGTTCTGTAACTTTACTGAGTATCGAGCTAAATATGCATCAATATTTAATTTAGACAAACAAATTCAACTTATTCAAATAAATTTTAAAAATTTTTTTAGTGATATTTTCTGAACTCAGCATGTATCATAGGTTTATTTTCTTATGTTTAATACTTACACTTTTATCATTGATAAAAGTTTTAAGCTAAGTCGTTGATTTAACCCAAGATTTTTGAACAGTATATTTTTTCTCTATAACTGCCCAAAAAGTTAATCTCTTAATTAAGTTAAAAACCGAGCACGATATTGACAAAGCAATCAATAACTTATCGGAACTTATCCATTCAGCAGCCTCCTTATCAAATACCTTAACCAGCCCCAAGCACTCAATGCAGAAGCAGACTCCCCTTCCTGAACAGATACGCTCACTAATAGTAGAAAAACGTAGAGCCAGAGCAGTTTTTCAACACACGCGACTACCATCACTCAAAAGCACTTATAATAAATTAGCCAACTCTCTAAAAAAAACCCTAGCTAAAAACAAAGCAGACTCACTTGAACAAAAATTAACAAATCTTTTGCACTCTGCGGTAGCTTATGGAAAGAAACCAAAAAGTTACTTAGTCTTAAAACTC
>CM029358.1:37346181-37407266 GCA_017140985.1 Hormaphis cornu | reverse complement strand
CTACAACCCCTTTAAAGAAACCTGCCAATACACTTGCTTCTTCTGATACCGATAAAGCCAAAGTCCTTAGAGCACACCTTCAGGAAACCTTCCAACCACATCATAATATATTTATACCTCAATGCGTTGACGAAGTAAAGGCTGGTTTAGACCTTCCCTCACCCTCCAATCATCTTGAAAAATATTTCACGCCCAACGAAATCAAACAGGCAATCCAAAAATATTCCCCAAAAAAATCACCGGGCTTCGACCTAATAACGGCTGAAGTAGCCAGATGCCTCCCCAAGAAAGCAATAATATTGATAACGTATATATTTAATGCAAGCCTAAGACTCTCGTACTTCCCAATTCTTTGGAAATTCTCAAAAATTGTACTATTTCCTAAACCTGATAAGCCCTTGGATGACCCATTCTCATACAGGCCAATAAGTCTCTTGCCTTTCTTATCTAAAATATTTGAAAAACTTATTCTCAAACGAATGACTCCATATATTATAAATAACCATATTCTAATATAATAAAAAAACTCAAAAAAATATGAATAAAGACCAATCCAAATTAACTTCGTAATTACCTATATAGACTATTTCTGTATCAAAACTCAGAAATATAAAGTTTTAAGGGTACAGTATTACGTATAGTTTTTTTAAGAAAAGGTAGGTACGCCACCTAGTTATTTTCATAAAATTGAAGTTAAAAGTTGAAAGTATACCTATATATTATATACTAACATACCTAACATACCTAAGGGTTTAAGAAAGCTCTCAAAAGCCACTGTTTTTAATTTTAAAATTTTAACATTTAAATTGGCATTCAGACTTTATTTTAACAAAAATGAAAAAAAACATCATTGTAAAACCAAAAGATTCCACGCTCGTTGCTCAGAATCTAAATAAAAAAAAAAAGAATGTTTAAAAAACTTGAAAATAATCAAAGAATTTAAAATTTGATGAAGTGTAAAAATTTTTTTTTTGGAAATCATCGTTTTGGTTCAAAACTAATTCGATTGCTTGAATACTACCTAATCCAAGCTGAGGAACAGTGAATTTTTAGTTTTGGTTGTACCATTGATGTAGGTAAATATAAATTATTATGTAGTTCTAAACGTAACATATTACCTATATACACCTAAAGGTTTTAAGTAGGTGGCCTGTTACACCTACGCGGGTGATAAGACAAGAAGTGCCTCGTAAGTCGTAAATACATGAATATATACTTAATGTAAATTAAAAATTTAAATAAACAAGACTAACAAACTAGTTATTTAAAATTTTTATATTATACAAAAATAGTTTTAAAAATGTTTTTGATTTAAAAATTAAAATTTATTATACTGTTCATGTTTGTGCCCGATTGCACTATGTTTATTTTAAAATGTATTATGGATGAAGAGTGAAAATAAACTTGATGAGACACCTTCATCCACATTCAGGATCATTAAAAACATATTATTTATAACAGTATATAGTATACAATATACATAATATCTTTCTCAAACTTTGACCGTTTCCCAGCCAAACCATTAGAATTTAATAAAAAAATTAAGAATTGCTTGAGGACTAACTTTACGATGTCTCTAAAACTACTTTTAAATTCTGAGCATGGTGCAAAATGTATTGATTTTATAAAGAAATATTCTTTTATCTGTAAACAACTTTTGGGGTACCTAGTAAATGTACACTGATTATTACAAAAGTAACATTAAAAAATAAAGAATTGGTTCCGATAATACTTGATGAATTTTTAAAATTTGTATAATTGGTTATTGAGTACCAAAAAACATCAATTTTTAATGAAGTTTGTTAATTTCAATTTATTTTGTTTAATTACTCCTCTTAAATTCAATTCTTATTCAAATCACTTGAAAATTGTACTCAGTAAAATCATTATAAAACCAATAATAATTTACAAATGTGATGCAAATTTTAAAATATATTTCACTAACACTCAAAACTTTTGTACAAACTTAAAAATATTGTTTTTTTTATACTTATAGAACTTCATAACTTTTTGAAAATTGGTTCTTACAATTTTTGTGTATAGATATTAGGTACATTAAAAATAAACAAAACGTTTAAAACTTCATATAGGTAGAATACAATTTTTATTTCTAAAGTTTGAAAATTGTGTGCATTGTATAAAACAAATTTACTAGCAGCTTTAAAATATTTAAAAAAAAAATCTGTCCTGATTGTTTCTGAGTGCCAAAGTGAAAACTGAAGCAAAACCAAATAAATGGAAAATGAATTTGGGCAGTATTATCTAGTATAGCACTTAAATCATTAAATAAATCGTAATAACAACTCAAATAATTTTCTGAATATTTTGAAATTTTTATGCATTATTTGAATCAATAAGCATTCTTCAAACGTAAAAATTTCGAAATGTATTACCCTGATTTTTCACAAGGATTTTAATTTTTTTTTATAGAATTTAAATACATCAAACAATTTGAACCAATAAAATCTTCGTTTACCTTAATTAAAATAGTAGTGTACGTGTACATAGTAATACATAAGGTATACTCGTATTATAAGTAGTGCTTAAGTTTTTACCTTGTTCAGCGTCCAAAACCTTTTTTTTTTCAACATGAACATGGCTTTTTACTTTTAAGTACAAAATGTTTAGTTGATAGAGAAAAACTCAAAAAATAAAATTAATTAAATTGATATCAAGAGCAGGTAAACCTAACTTGTATGGTTCAACAACGTTCAGTGATAGAATGATGGTTTATAATCAACCTGAAGTTAATATTAAAAAATAAAAGATAATGTGATTCAGGCTGTTAACTATTTATTTGAAAAACTGTGTTGTACTGTTCACTGTTTATGTGAAATAAAAACTGGAGTACTTACTTTTAAACTATAGCTAAAAACTGTATTGTCAAAAAGTTAAGAATGGTAAAGTTCATAGGGTTTATGATTAATATATTATAAAAGTATAGAAATCAAAAATATTGTAGTCTAATAATATAATAAATGTACACAGTATGTATATGTAATATGCGGTAATATGTATACTGATTACTGACGTCAAACCAGTATTGGTGTATCAAAAATCGTACCTATATATGTATATACATTTATTTATTTATTTATTTATTACCTAATACCTATTGTCCTATTCACTAGAATTTTTATTTTGAATTATGTAGATTTGCCATTTACATACTTGTATGTTTAACCAATGTTTCAAATACAATGATAATAATTCAATTCAAAATTGGTATAGGATTTTGTCAAATTTAATAAGGTACACAATTTTCGAAAACTTTTAATCAGAATTTTTATGTAGTTTTTACTTGCCTACCTAAAGTAAACACTTAGTATCTAATAATAATATGATCTTCTGATGTTATACTCTTACATTATAATTATACATTATCAGGTACGCAATTATGACGGAAGAAACAAGTTCAGTTATTCTGAACGGTTTTCGTGTACCTCAAGGCCAATGAGACGCAAATTACTAAATTGCACGTGCTATAATGTAGAGAAATTGTTTTATATTATTTGTGTAGTTTCTTATGACTTGTACTGAATGAAATAAATAAAAACATCGTGTTTATTACCTATCTTTTATAGGAAAACTAGATAATGAGCTAATAAAAACAACATACTTTTAGGTATTGCTTTTGCTTTAATATATAGCACTTTATTATTTGTAACGTGCGTATTATTTTATTAAACGAGATTATTAAATTACGTTTTGGTCGGAGCCGATAATAATAATAGTTTAATAACACAAAAACACGTTACTACATAGAAGTGTTTAATGTGCATAGAGCAATTTAACTGTTATTTTTTGTTAGATTTATTCACTAACGTTAAATACTTACCTACGTCTTAATTTTTAAATGGTATATTCTAATAAAAAATTGACACTTAGAATTATAAATTACAACCAATTTATTCTTCTTCGTTACTTAAATTATAATATATTACTGATGACCAATTACACATATTTCAAATTATGTGTTCCATTCCATTAACTCGATATTGTGGTTTAAAAATTATAGATCATACAGAATTTTAATCGATTTATTTATTTATTTTTAATTCGCGTGTTATGTATAGGTACTTCTTATTATGTATATATTTGGATGATTCTCCACGATTATGGTCAAAGATCAAAGATTTCAACACAGCTGATAATGTTTTCAATTACCTATTGAATTTGTTCTGTCAAATGTTAATATTTACCATCTTAAAACCATTTCAAGTGCTGTGGTTAAATCGCATAGCTTACCAATTAAATTATATGTGAACATAAAAAAGAAAGTATAGACATTTTATAACTGCCTAAGATTTTACCAAAACAAATTATTTTATATATGTATCCTTATTGACAAAATACCATTACCATGCAGTTCAGCACTTGATTAAATAGGTATAAATATTGTAGTATAACAGTATTGTTGATTTGTTTTAACTACTGTGCTGTATTACATTCTACCTCAACACCATAAACACACGCTGACGTCATACCTATTGGTGTATCAAAAATCGCACTTTTTTTTATTAAACTGTTGTTCTAGATTTAATCATTAAAGTTATTATTATTATTGTTATCCCAATTATTTCTATTCAAAAACTTTCAAAAAATTACATTAATTTATAAGTATTCGCTGTACTCAGACTTAAGTAGGTATATAAGTATATTAACTTATAAATTTTATTTATATAGGTATATTGTAATTGAAATTATTAGTACATGAATTGTATCTCTAATTCACGAGTCAATATTAAATAAAAGTTATTCTTTTCTGTTTACACTTTAAAAAAAAAAAAAAGTATAGCAATAATGCGACTAATGGGTCGCGTTAGAAGCTTGTTGGAGTAGCAACTTTGTTTCGTAGTAAATCACAGCTTTTAATGGGTCACTGTTTTTATGTCTGTATTAAATTTGTAAGCAATGGAATGCTTACAAAAATTTCAATTCTGAGTGAGATCAGCTAGTTAAATACTCAAAGTAATTCTCAATTTTTAATGTTCCTATACCCTATTTCAAATTGGATCGTACTTATTTTCCGACCTTTTTGCGTCTTTCACTGTAAGAATCCTCCTTGAAATTGTTCCACTTCATTCTACTACCTACCTTATAAAAACCTTTTAAAATGGAGTGGGAACATTTCTAGGCTGATTCTTACCGTGGCAGCCGCAAAAAGATCGGAAAATATGTACGATCTTATTTGGAATAGAGGGTATAGACTATAGAACATTAAAAATTGCGAGTTACAACATAGGAACCAAAACTTGAAAATTCAACCTCCAAATTCTAACATCACCATAATTTTAATAATTATGTAAATCCCATTGGCTAATCTCTTATATTACTATATGCATTTTCTAGAATTTTCATTTAGTTTTTTATACACATTTAAAAACTATAAGATAGATTTTTTTTTAGGTTTCTATAGGTACTATCGTTTTTAGGTTTAAAAATTAATGTTATAAAATAAGTTTAAAGTTTTGTTAAAAAAATTTAAATAGACGAAAGTATGTTAATAATAATTACATTCTGTAAAATAGATTAATTAACATTTAACAATTATAATTTTCTGCTAAAATATTGAAAATAATATTTAGAACTTTTTTAAAAGCTTCTAAAACTCAAATATGAGGTAGGTACCTATAAATATTTTTTATTTAAATTATATTCGAAATTAGATAAAATTACTATACAGTTAGACTCATTTTTCAAATGCTAGAAAATTTCTCTGTTTCTGAGTTAAAAATTATAATACTTCCTTACATGTTGATGTGCGTGGGCTATCCTCAGTGATAATATCATTGAACAATGATCGTTTTTATAGCATTAAGTTGATAGGTATAGACTATAGATTATAACAAAAACTTAATTGGTTTAAGAATTTTTTTTTTTTTGTTAGGCTTATTTTCCGGGCCATTTAGACCCATTACCGCTTCCACTATGCCTCGCTATGCCTCTCCAATGCTCTTGTTTCTCCTTCCCTGATTCCTAAGAGTTTCAGATCTTCATTGACACGGTCATTCCACCGCTGTCTTGGTCTTCTTATTGGTCTTTTTTGATCTGACTTCCACATTGTAACCTCGTTTACTTATCTGTCCTTCGCTCTTCACACATATCCTGCCCCGCTAAGTTTTCGGCTTTTTAGAGCACCTACTATGTCGGTTTTTAAGTTTTTAAGTTAAAGTACAGTTCTTTTAGTTTTGCCTTCGTTCTTCTTTCGTACTTATTGTTTTCAGTATTCTTTGGTTTAAGAATAATTAACAAAAACATACATCCGCATACCAATTCTCGTTGCTTAAACGTCATTAAATTACCATCAAGCAATAATTTGAATTATATTAACGAATAAATTATTATTTTTTATTCCCTCTTTTACTCAAGTACCTCTATACATGAATTCCTATCAGTCATGTGTACCATAATATCACCTATGTACATAAATTTGTGGTAAATACCTATTATTTATTTATTATTCCCTTTTTTTTTTTATTATCTGCAATCTTGCTTTTTTATTTTTAGAATTACATATTTGCAAATATTCAAGTTAAAAAAATTAAACAATATTTTACTCAAAAATACATTAAGTTAATAAATTGCGATATAAGTTGTAATATTAAGCATAAAATAAATTTGTTTTATAGTTTTATCTTAAGTAAATTAAATAAAAAATCGTATTATTATATTTATTAATTTTCTTATTTTGTTAATAAACTAAGTATGGATTCTCACATTTATACATGAAAAATAATATATCTATTTGAATTTTGAAGTAGGTATTAATATTATAAGATACCTATAAAGAATGATATTTCAAATAGTTTTTGTACTAGCAGATAATATGATCATCTTGAACTGAGTCCTGAATAACCGGATATTAGTTTTCAAGGTCCCAATTCAAGGTTAAAAACGAAAATCATAGGTGTTTCAGTGCTAATATTGTTTATTATGATCGCCATGGTCAAAAGATTTTCCCGGCAAACCGGTTGTTATAGGTAATTTTTTTTTAGGAAATATTAAATATATACATTATATAAACATATTTTACCGGAATACTCATAAATCTAGTCATATACAAGATAAAACAGACTTAATAAATTGTATTTGCTTGTGTGATATGTTTCTATTATTTTATTGATTTATTATTTATTATTATAATGTAATTACGAATTTAATTGGATACACTTCTCATTCATTACTTACATTTTGGAATTAAATTTAACTTTTTTTCAAATTGACACAATTTTAAAGTAATATATTATATTTACTCGATTCTTGATGAATGATTGTATATAAAGACAAAAATGTACTAGATGCATTGAAATTCATTGTACAATAGATAAAATAATTTTTAACAATACAAAGTGCTGGCTTAGAGTTTTGTAACTTTTTTCTATTTTTGTAAAAACAATTTTTAATATTAATGTATAAAAGTCAAAATGTTTTTTATATTAGTGTTTCAAAGCCAATAATTTGTATCAAATTATTTTAAACCCAAGTAAAAAATCATAATTTAATATTATTGTATATACCTATTTATTTTCCCTATACTTATGGGACGTCCTACGTTATAAAATTTTAAATACATAAGGCATCTAATAACTCTTATAACTATAATTATTTGAATAGATGTATGTCTAACACAAATAAAAATTCAAGTTTTAAAGATTAAAATATATATACGATATACATGGTATTAACAAAATTACTTATTTTATTTTGAATCCAAGCAAAATTTTTTAACAAAATTGATTTGCTTACCTATGCATTAATATTTTAAAAAGTGCGTGATTGATAAATTTTATTTTATTACGCCTCACATATTTTCTATAAATGTTACTCATTGTGAGTTGTGATTTGTACTCTACTTATTGTATTTTATTATTCATATTCTAAACAAAACATTTTATTGTTCTTTCGTGATATTAATTTTTCCTTTAACGCGAAGGTCATTCTTCTGAAGTGTAATAATATTTATTTACAAACACGTTTAACCAAACTCCTAGTTGATACTATATTGATTATTAATATATTTTTATGTACAAAAATAATGCATACTTAATAAAATAACACCTATGTGGAACTATGAAATTTACAAAGTATACAATACATCAATTACCCGTCTACTCCTGAGGGGTTTATTGAGAAAAATATTTCGGAGAGAAAGTTAGAGTTATCAATGTGTAAAAATTGTAGTTTTTGTTTTTAATTTTTTTTATCATTTTTTAACTGTTCCATAACACACTTGTAGGAGCTCCCTATTTTTGAAGAATGAAAATTATTTTTCGTTTAACTTATCATAGATATTTTAGTACTTAATTTTGTTTCATTTCAACACAATTATCATGAATCAGTGTTACCCTGAGTTTAAGCCAAGTATAAAACTTAAAAATTTAAAATTTGTTGAGTGTTTTAGTTTTTGAACTCGCTCAGAATCGTAATTTTCATAAGCAATGAATTAGCATTGCTTACAAATTTAATATAAAACGCTAAACTATACCTTCTATTTTATATATTTACACACATAAATTGGTATTTTTTATTTTTCTACCTGGTACTATACTATTCAATTTAATTACTTAAAGAATAAAGATATTTTTATCACTATAAAAATTAAAAGAAAGCGAGTAATTCTAAATCGGCTGGAAAACCATGTGGACCATCAAGTTTGCTTTGGGTGAATCACTGATTTGAAAGTTGTAGTTTGATATTTATAATTATATATTAAATTTGTAAGCAATAAATTTTTCTAATACAAAACTTACAATTCTGAGCTATAACTTAGTGAGTCAAATACTCAACAATTTATAAATTGTATAGTTTTATATAGTAGGCTCAAATTCTTTTCAAATTTATATAACGTTTTTAACTTATCTATTCTAATAACGTGTGAAAATGTCAGGAAATTAATTCCATGTTAGTTTTAACCATTCTATAACCACGTGTGAATATTTCTAGCCATTAGGAGCAATTTTTAATTTTTTTTTTTTTGTTTTTGGGTCAACTAAAAAAAACATTTTGAAATAAAGTGTACTTTATTTCAAAATGTTTTTTTTACAATATTGGTACGATTATCTATCTTTTTTATGGCATAATACTTAAAAATCGAAGCATCACTCCTACCCAAAAAAGTGATCATAGATAAGAAATTTTCAATACAGGCGCGCAACATTTTTGAAATGCACTGGAATTTTAATCATAATTCAAATGAAGTACCATCTTGATTCACTTTCCCACCTTTTTTGTCGTTTAACGAAATTGGTCTTTCTACTCAGAAAAATTATTTTAGAAAAAAAACATCATTATAAAACGCATTTTTTTAAAAAAAATTATCTTCTTTTTAAAACTTGAGAGGATACCACATTTTTAATATTAACACCAATAATTTATTTCATTTTATTACAGAATAAAAGTTCTCAAAAAATTAATTTGTGGATTTTCCGTCTATCGACTATAATTAACTCTTTAAAATATGTATTTTCAATATTTTGTGGCAAATTTCTGTCCATTGACGATGCTTCATGAAATAATTCCGTTGATAAAACATCCCGATCCCATTCATGCGGTGGATTCGTGCTGGCTTATTCAATATTTTGCAGTCCTGGACCGGCCGGGATCACATTGTTGAGTCTGCGTCGTGGCCTACATTCATGTTTCTGCTCAGGCTTTCGTGCCGTTACCCATTGACAACTTTGCCCTGCTACGATACAATATAGGCGCATGTAACATTTTTCAATCGCACCTGTTATACATTTTTCAACTTTTTTGCGTCATATACGTGTTATAATAAAAAAATAGTTGATTAGACACGCTGACCACCGTTGTACCATTAAAATCAGAAGATAATATTCATAATGTTTAAGGTACAGTGTTTTGCCTTATGTAGGTACATGCAGGTATTATGTATATATAAACCGAATATTAATATCTTACTAATAAATTATCGAGTGAATTATAGTATTAACTTAAAAATTGTTGTATATTAATTGTGTGTATTGATTGTATAGCGACGTAATATTGAATGATGTGGTTTCAAATGTTATTTATCAGACCTATTTTACTTGTTGCGAACATGACGTGTCCGTTGGCCGCTGCAATCATTTTTATTTCATTTATTACTATTATGTACGTATTCATCCGCCGGACATAGACTGTACACTATACAGCATACTAATCATTAACCAATAACCTACTATTGTCTATAAGTCAATACTCAATAATATTATCTGTTGAACTATTTTGTTTTTTACTTATGTATTTATGGACAAATTGGATAAAAATATAGTACAAGTTTTTTGCTTCAATGCACTGTTAGGATAAAAAGTTCGTGTTGGTTTATACCATACAGGCCTATCGCAAACCTAGCCACAAACAACTATCATGTACATTGATCGAATTCTTATTAACTCTCGTTAGCTAATACACAATTAAATGTACTTACAATGTTGCGTACTTATTAAATAATATCACAATATTCATATTAAAAAAAAAAGGGAGGAACTACTACTTACCGAGTGGGTAGGTTAAATCCAATGAAAAAAAAATATGTAGTGAAGTATGTGTCAAAGTTTAAAGTCTTAAAATAATTAGCTATTATTAATTTATTTTATTGTAATTATTTAATTGGAATTGTTTTTGGCTGAAATAAATAAATAATAAAATAAATTAAATACCAATGTTTTTACTACCTATACAAAATTTGTCAAAAGATTTCAAATACCTAATTAAAGTTATTAAAGTTCCATATTTAGTACAAAAGTTCAAAGTTTACAGACGAAATTATTTTAAGAGTTTTGACAACATTAGTAATGGCAATATTCAACCATTTGTAAAATATCCATTTAACTTACTATAGCACAGTGCCATAATAACACCGATGTGTATCAATACAATTTTTATACTGTACGATTCATTTTAATACGTTTTTTCTGCTATCTCGGAGGTTAGGAATGTTTTATATTGACTTTGACTCATTATCTCATTACTCATAAGTTAACCAATTAGTTATTTGTGCAACCTTTTAGTAATCAAAAACGTTCCAAAATTAATATTGGCGTTACTACTAAAATAATATCTATTCTTCTTTGATTATAAATATTTATTCAAATAATAATTGCATTTTATTGAGTTAATATATTACTAGGTAAGGTGTTATAATAACCCACATGCATTAATGTGTTAGATAAAAATCGAACATCGTTCACAATTTGACTATAATTAGGTATATATTAAATAAAAATTTGAATAAGTTACTCAAATAATTTTACCTTCCGTGGGATGAAATGTGATTTTTGAATCTACTCTGTAGAGTTGTGGTGTATTGGTATAATATTACATTACAACTAAAAACGACGTATGATTTCTTATCGTGTTAAATAATAATTTTAAATAATAAATAATAATCGTACGTACATAAATAATATTATTTATGTACGACGAACGTATATACACTTTTTTTAGTTTCTACGTCTTTTATCCATTTTTTAAGTGCAACGTCTGTACTAGTTTTGATCTCGCGCGTTCTATGTACGTCACTCATAATACATTAAAATATATACATAAGTATGATTATACAATAAACAAGATAAATATGTTTTGTACAAATAGGTACTATTTATTAATAAAACGTAATTATTTGTGCATAATAACATGTGATAGTAATAGTAAATACAGTAGTATATTTACACGAATACAAACAATATAAAAAATAAATTTTAGGTACATTTTGTTAACAACTAAAAAGGGCTTAAAAATGTTTTAATGATGGATAGTATTACGTGATAGTATATAGATACATAGTCAATAGTGTTAACCAATTCATAGAGATTTCAAATATTATTTTGTAAAACTGCCATGATTCCGTTATGCATAAAGATTGCAGAACACTCTAAATGTTTAAATGGTTCAATTAATATACAGTCATTTAGCCAGTATCCAATCACCTTACAACTTTAAATTTGTTTTATTAAGTCTATTCCAACCTCTTATTATACGTTTGTCATTTCGTATTGTTATCCGCTTATTTTCACCTAACTTTACCTACCTACCTACCTATTTTAACTTAATATAAATGAATAAAATTAATTATTATATATTGGGGCTATAGACGAAATCCTGTTATTTGTGGCCGTGGATTGTTTGCAATAAGTTTTTTTGGTTCTTAAAAATACGTACGAATCTTGACGTCTCGATTTCTGGATTCGTGTCTACGTTTGAACTAGAATAAGAAGTCTAGCGGCTATATTCCCTGCAGTCCACTTCTGTTTTTACACTTAGGAACAGCTCGCGTTTCTAAGACGGATTTGCCTGTTCTCCCCTCTGCACCGACTTTTTCTGTCGACGGCACTAGACGCATTCTTCGTCTACGTAAATACGTAGAGTTCTGCCGCTATTTATTGGTCAACCGTAATGTTATTAGTATATAGTATCGATGACCGTCCTTCATATAATGGAAACGCAATCAAATTTTATTGTTTACTAAAAGTTTGCTGTTTTTTTTTTTTTTTTTTTTTGATTGCTGATTAAGTTAAAAAAAAGTCTGAAACTCGTCATGAATAATACTTGTGTTTTTTTTTTCTCGTGTGAAATAATATGTAAAATTCGAGTAGTTGACACTATATTTTTATCTCTTTTTTTTTTTTTTTTAGACTTGATTGTTATCTACGTGTATCGTTATAATAATACAATAATAATAACTTAGGTGCAGGCAAAAGCAAAATATATTTTTACAGTCTACACTCAAATACGTATTAATTAAATTCTAATATTATTATATTTCGTATAAAATCTTAAAACATCCGTCTGTAGGCTGTAAGTGTTCACTCATAATTATTGTTGTTGTTGTTCGTCTCCGACACACGCCCCCGTTCGGCGGCGGCGGCACGTGGCCCGCGGTTGTTCTACTTCCGGAGTGCCGCGGCCACCGCCGCCGCCGTCTGTGCATCATTTTCCCGCGGACAGCAGGCGTATGGGCCGATTGGCATTAATGCGCGGCGCTATCGGGCCGCGGCTGGCGACACGCGCGCGCGTCGTTCGCATCAGACGGCAGCTATCCCTGCTGATGGTGGCGGCGGCGGCGGCGGCGGCGGATGACCTACTTGTAATCACGCGTTCGCATAAAACGCAACTTTACTTGCCTACACAATCAATATCGCAAGGGACGACGACGCACGCGAAGCCCACTGCCGTCGCAGCCGCCTTCGCCGCCGGTCGGCCTCTCGCGCCGCCGACGGGACATACCGCCCGACGCCCGTTTCCCCACCACCACCACCACCACAAAACGCACAAAACTATTATAAACACGTTGCCCCGATGGTAAACAATAATTTGCTCTACAAGATTTCCGGGCGTCGTGCATCTGTTTATACTCTTATAATATACTCAAATATTCCATTAACACCTCTATCATATTGTTGTATTGTTTTTTTTTTTTTACCTACGTTAGAAGAATATAAATAAAATGTGCTCCTCTATGAACCGTCCGTCCCATATGTTAGTCGGAATCGGCGATATCCGCTCGAGATTTTGGAGATTAAAAATTACGTGTATATATATATATCTCTTTTTTGACGGATGAAATCGCTTTGATTTACTTTAACTATAGTTGTTTACTATAGTCGTGTGACAATGTCGTTGCGACAAGTGGCGAGGTTGAGAACAAGGGTGATCGACCCCAAATATTCGGGTGAAGAAGAAGACGAAAAATAATTTATAATTGTGTGATAAAAAAAAAAAAAAACGACTCTCGGGTCCTTTTCTTTGTCAACTCTTCCTTACCTATAAGTATATCAGTTGTTTATGTCATCATTCCGCACGCGTTGATTGACCAGTTTTCAATTTTCCCCTAAATTTTGGTTGATTACCGACAAACAAAATTATCGAGATTATAACAAATATTTAATGGCAAAAATAACAATATTATATACTTAAAAAAGTATTAAATTCGGTTTCGATGTTATTAAATTGTTAAAGGGAGAGTGTAACTCTAATACTCATCTTAAACAATCCATATTGTAATCAACAATATACTTACTGTTTTTTTAAATTTTTTTTTGTATGGTCATAGTGTCCTTCCTTCTTCCAAAAACGAAATTCCATCCCATAATATTGTGTACGATCGTAAATCGTCCGTATGGAAATTGTCGCGCTCTATCAGACATCACTACGTGCAGTGCGTGCTATGGTGTAAAAAATCCACTTCTGAATTTTAATCATCATTAAAATAAATTTACGAATTACGATGTTTATCATGACCACCTTACGCAATTTTTTGTCACTAACTTTTTTTTCTTTTTATCTAATCTCACCAACTTCCACAGGTACAATCTCAAAACTTATTCTTTCCTCGTGTGACGTTATCAAAAACAATAATTTATTTTTAATCAACATTAAACTTATATCGCATTTATTTACTATATATTTTATACCTATTAGATAAAATACTGTACCATACAGGGCGTTCAAAAAGTATTGACCGCTTGAATATGCTACAAAGAACGGAGTCGTGTAGAACATAACGTTACTATGATGTCCTTATATACTTGTGTTTACAGTCAACACTTTTAAACTCTTTAATCCATAATATGGCCATAATGAATATTAATTTTTATTTTTTGAACGTTTTTTTAATATTCTGTAAAAATATACCTAGTGAGTATTTAAAGTACCTAAATAATTTTTTTTTTTTATAAATAGTCTATATTTTACATTTAGTTCATTACCCAAAGTAATAGTTAAAATAGTTTTGTTTATTTTTATCAGTATGTAGATTTAAAAAAGGTGACTTGGTCACCCCTTTGACTGAATGTTTTGAACATGTCATAACATAACCTACCTACTTACTTGTATGTATAAATTTACTATCACATCATAAACATTTTATACAATTATAAATTTTCCACTTCTTTTAGATGATTATGCTCTGAATTTGCTGTTTATATGCATTAATTTATGTGGTATAAACTAAATGTATTCACTATTTAAATTAACTCTAGTGAAAGATTGCCATTGAAAAAATTCTTTAGAGTATTAAATTGTATTGTTCTAGCAGCTAATAAAAAACTGTAAATTAATAAAAGTTAAAATTGGAAAATAAAAATATCAAATGTGTCTGTTAAAAACTTAAAACCTTTAAAATTCCCTACAAAGTCGATGTAACATACACAAGTGGTTACTTGATAAATTCTTTTACATTTCAAAATGCATCATGGAATCTGAATGTATTTTTTTAGTTCTAAACAAAATTTTAAAATATGTAGGTACATATATATATGTGTATAATATATGTTCTGTTTTCTGTTGTAATAATGTACAGAAATTAATTTTCAAAAATTATTTATCAGAACAAACATCTCAACAAAATCTACAAAAAATATTTTAAGGTATATTAGTTGTGTACACGTTTGTCATGCACAATAATGGAGTGTATGATCTATCTCACTATGGATAAATTTTCATTGACAAAACATAAATGCATTTTTTTCTTTCATTACAATTCTTAAGATAATAAAAGTATCGTACATAAATTTATAAAAGTATAAAAACATGAATTATTTAAATATTTTTTTCAAAATTAAATTATTTTGTATTCAAACTTGGTAAACGTGTTACCGTTTTAAGAACTTTTTTGATTTTTACTATAAAAAATTATTAAATACCTTGACCTTAACATATAATCATTTTTTCATTGATTAGTATTTATGTAAAAAAAACTATTATGTTTTAAGATACTCTAAATTATTACCCAGAGAACCTTTGTAATAAAGAAAAAATGTGTGTATACGTATAGGTATATGCATATAATACAATTATAATAAAGGTTAGAGACTTAAATCCAATAATTTATACTTATGGTCCATATTTAATGATACTTGCTATTCATAATGTGATTAGGTATACATGATATAAATTAAGCATTTTATTTAAGTCTTATTTATGTTATTGAATTTTGAACTTAATGTTTCCCGTAATTCTTTAACTGTTACTATTGTACCATCACAAGAAAAAGGTACAAAAAGTAACCTAACAATATTCTAGTCCAACTTTTCCAATTGAGATATATCTACTTATGTGTAAATAATACAATATTATAACTTTTATACTTATACTATATTGTATTATTTTTATAGGTACTGGCTAATGGTACAGAAGAAGTAGTAGTTGCTAATCCAAGCCAACAAGTTCGTGGACGGTCAGTAGGTTATAGAGAGCGAGGCCGTAGTGTTGGCTCAGGAGGGCCAATACGATCCGAAAAACGATCAGCTGATAAATCACCTTACTCAAGTGGCCCATACTTATCACCTCCACCTCCTGACACTAGCTGGAGACGAACTCATTCAGATTCAGCTTTACACCATAGTGTAACGCAAAGCAGTTCTACTGAATCGTTGGCTCATCTTCACAGTCCTGGATCTCAACGCAGAAGTATGTGTCGATATATAGTATTTGATTAAAATTTTTTTTTTTTTTAAATTGTTTTTGTCATACTTTCAATATATGTTTTATCTAGCCTTAATTGATGGCCAGCAGTATGATAAAAAAAGATACTTGTCAACATCACCAGATAAAAGACCTAGGTCTTGTTGTGACGTTCCTAGAGTTCCTGGAATTAAGTAAGTTTCTTTTTATAATATAAATTGAATGGATTTTAATTGTTTACCTTTTCAGCGTTTTTACCACTCAACAAGAACCTGGTGTTGTTCAAATACCCATTGGTAATAATACGGGTTCATTACCAGACCTCACTAACTTTCAGTTTTCTCCACCAATACATGCTCCACTTGATCAAGATGACCAGTATAATTTGTCGTCACCTTATAATAGCAACGTAAGAATAATACTATACAATTTTTTGTTTGCTCTTTTGACTAATAGTATTTTTGCTACTAACAAAGTGCATATAAAATAACAATACCTTAATTTTCAAGTCTAAAATTAAAGGTTCCTTGGTAGTATATGATTAGACTAGATAATTTTTCAGCAGAGCCCTTTAACAACAGACGGTTGTAGTCCACAAGGGTCTCAAGGCTCACAAGGTACTCCAAATCAGAGCCCAAGTGTCTTATCCCCTGTTTCGATTAACAGCCGTACACCACCTACAAGGTTTTCATTTACAAATTCACCACCACCTGATTCTCCTAACCAAACTACTGTGGTCACATGTGACATTGTGTTGCCAGTGAGTTTCTAGTTGAATTTCTTATGAATGATTTCATTCCAGATAGATTTGATTGATTTTTTTTTCAATTTTGCCTTGTAGTGGTTATTCATAAAACTGCACGTTTGATATTTCATTAATTATAGATAAAAAAATGTTTTGTTTTGTTTCAATTTGTTGATCTGATAGAAAGATAAAACTGTTTTTACTCAATAACTAATTTGCTTTATATATTAAATCGTGTTTTTAGTTTTTATCGGTTTTTTGAGATTCAATAGTATGTCTTGCTTGTTTGCTTTTATGCATGCTTCACTGTATATTATCAATATTAGACCATTGTTATTGTTTTTATATTAATCAATAATTTTATAAAATAGAATGTTGTTAACAATTTAGCTTTTACAAACTACAAATCATTGTTTTATCCATCAAGTATTTAGATTCTTGGTTATTCATTTTAAGTGCATTGGTATGATTGCAGAATCACCTTAGTGTTCCTTACTTTATGAACCATAGGTTACAGCGCACATGTAAGGTTAGTTGCACGCATTTCATTTCATTTTCTACATTTTTTACTTATGATTAATTGTTCACATTCATTTAAATTGTGTTTTGCCTATAAATTAAAATAACTGTGATTATGTTTGCATGATAGTAGATAAAACAATTAATGTAAATATATTATTAATTTTGTGTTACTTATTTGTTAATAATATTTTAATCAACTTCCTTGCAGGGATTCACCGTAGATAATAGTCCAGGAAGTAGTAATAATGTGGAAAACTGCAACAGTAACATCAAAATGCAAATGTTAGGACAAAATTCAAATATGAATTGTGTAACAGGCCAAATAAATGGCATAAAAATGAGTCCTGTACATACTTTAATGTACCAACATATTCCACTGTCACCAGCTCAACAACATAATCAACAGCCGTGTAGTTCTGTTGACGGTCAAACTGAAATAAATTCCTCACATGTGAGTTCTATATTTTATAATAAAGCCATAATACTTTGTTGATGTGTATGTGTATATTTTTTGTTTTAGTTGAATATAGGAAATTCCCAAGTTAACAATTCTAATGCCTTAGGATCCTATAGAAATCAACAGTCCAACAGACCAAGTCCACAGTCGTCTCCAGGACTAACAATTCAAGTATGTTTATTTGATTTTTATAAAACAAATTTGATCCAATATCCTGTTGATCAAATGTTGGTTATCTTTTATAGAGTTGACATAAACAGAAAACTGACTAAATGCATTGAATAATATAGTTATTGATCATTGACAAACCTGAAAAAAATCAATATAAGATAATTTTTCTTAAAGTTTTATCCACGTGAGGTCCCTTAACCTCTACCAATATATTCATAATTATTTCTTTGTTTAAAACTAAGTAATATTTTGTTTACTGTTCATGATCGTATTATTATTAAATTAAACTAAATGTAGTACTATGAATTAATATTTATTGCACAAAAAAGTGATTACAATATTGCAGTAAAAATATTCAAAATTACTCTAAAAATATTTCATAAAATATATATATATTATATAGACAAATGCATGATAAAGTTTCTAATTTTCTATTTTTATCTGAGGACTGTGTATTTGGTGTACTTTTTTTAATTAATTTATATTTTAACATACATATTGAAAATTTTTAAAAGGAGTAATTTTGGGTCAGGACATCAGGTGGGAACCTTGTTGGTTTTGAAATTAATTTAACTTATTAATAAACTAGTTTCATCAAAATAAATATGCAAATGCAATAATTTCCAAGTTTTATTAATTATTATCTTTGGTTTTAAAAAATTTTAATTTGTATTCATAAAAAAAAAAAAATTAATGAGATTAAAATATAGTCAGTTAAATAAATCTTAATTGCATTAAAAAAAAAAAAAAAATTCTCGTCTTACTACTCTAATGTATTTAAAATAAATTAACTATTTAATATTAAACAACTTGTGCAATGTAAATATTTCTACGAGTACCTTAATTAATTGATTATTTGTTTAATACAGTACAACTATTATCAAATTTTGCTAGCATATGCCTAATAAACTAAGTATAACATCACAATTATAAATAAAAACAAACATTTATGTCATAAAAGTTTTTGTAATTGAAGTAATTATTATTGTTAAATTACATAGTATATTTTATCCATTAGTATGGCGGTTCCAGTCCATTATGTAACAGCCCTCAAAGTCCATCTTCCCCGAGTGGCTCTTCTGTTGGAAGCACTAATCAACAACAAAATTATCAAACTCAGAATGATTTTTATTCAAACCAATCGCAAGCAAATACTCTTCAACAGCATTTTGAACATTTTACTATGGTAAGATATTCAATTAAGCTACTTATAATTGTGTGCATATAGGTACAGTTTAACATTTTTTCATTTCAAAAATATTTAACCAATTTTAAAATATATATTTTATTTTAAATTCTTAAATCTTATTAAGCGAAACATTGATTTGATTATCAATGATTTGTTTATTTAAGTGAGTAATAATTTTAATATAAAGTTTACAGTGCACTTACAGTTTTAACAACAGTAATAACTGATAAATATGGACTTATTCTACTCTTGTACTTATGCACACTTATCAATTTTTATAATTTATTACTAGAAAATAGTTAACGAAGTATCTATAATAGTTCCTATATTAACATTAAATAACGTAAATTTATAAATAATTTTAAGCATTAGTTTTGGTAAGATGTGGTGTACTATTTAACACAATAAAAAGTAAAATTGAAGTAATATATTCAAACAGTACTTTAATTGTACTGATATAAGTTTTGATGTGTTTTTGAATTTGCTTACACCATAAAGGAGGTGGTAAGTAAAAAAATTTAAGTTTTAAACAAAATAACACAATGTTTTGAATAATTTTAAGAGTATACAAGGTGCTGTAGAACCGACTAACGTGTTTGAAATGGTAACTGCTCGCATTTGGGAAAAGATAAAAGGTCGCTAGTAGTCTTGTTGCTTTTCCTGGGTCATATCATTTTGAACCATACTCATGGTTTACACAGTATTTGCTACACGTGTGTCTTACAAAAATGGCCTCTTGCTGGCAAGCCAGCAAACTCACCTGACTTGAACATGAGTGACTTTTTCCTAGGTGTAGAAAATTATGTTTTAAAACATTACCTTTAAGGCAGTCCTAGAGAGAAAAAATCACACATGCTTAATTTGGTCAACATCAGGTCATTCCATTTATGAACCAATAACAAAGGGAATTTTCGTAACACGTATATATAACAAAATCTTTATGTCCAAACCTGTTCAAACTATGAGCATGGCTTAAAACAGTATAACCTAACAATAAGACCACTCGCCATATTCTACCACTACCCAAACCCACGCAGTTTTTGTAGAAAGAGACTTTAAAGGCTTCAAAGAAATAATAATAGTAGTTCTTGTAATCATTTGATTATTTCCATATCTAAATTTCATTAATTTGTTTAACATTTATTTATCTGATAAATTTTAGTATGACAAAATTACTAGCAATAAAATAATAGAGACTTTTTAAGTTTTTCAATCTTTTCCTAGTACTCAAAAGTACAAAGTTTAAAAAGTATAGTGATCTTTCTGGTGGATTAGATCACAACTTTGGGAATAGGTGATTTGGAAGGTATAGTTTGATGTTAAAATAGCATTTGTAAGCAATGATAAATCATTGTAATTTTTTAAACTTAAAATATCCCGCATTCATCTATGTCAACTTTAGAATCATTTGAGTCAGTTTTCACTGTAGCATTTTGTTTGCTCTACTTAGAACATCAAATAAGTCATATGTATCTATTGTATTTTGGTTATGCTATCATATAGCAGGATTGGAATCAGTTGATTCAAACATTAAAAGAATCAAACTCTACAGCTTGGATGGCTACCCAATTACAGGTAAAATGATCAAAAGTACTCTGTTAAATATGTACTTTGTTGTCTAGTCATCAAGTTCAAATTTGGGTGTCAATGAGACGATATTTCCCAATAGTCCTATTTTATATTTTTTAAATAATTTAATTGTTATAATATGTATAACTTTTTGGTTTAGTTATATTTTATCCAGTAGATATTATACTTAATTTCCAACAATTATGCTTTTGTTGTCTGCTTTATTTAATTATTGAAAATTTACAGTTATAAATCCTTTTTAACAACTGACTTTATTGAAGAAAAGATTCAACATACTTTTTTTATTTTTACTAAGTATTGAAAATACTACTCCATAATTGAAAATGTCTGTTATAATATTATACTGAATTTAGTACACTATGTGATAATCATAATTTACTAAATAATTGTTTAGTATTATACTAGTTAATAATTATAAACATAAAACAGTAAATACTGATTATTACTACAAAGACTAACAAATATTATTTATGGTTTTGAACTGCATGTTTTACATTTACAATGATTTTGATTTATTTTACATATTTTGCGATTTAATTTAAAAACAAACTAACATTAATAATTTGTATTTATTTATGATTTTAAATAGCTTGACAGTCCCGGGTCTACAGGTATAGAATACATAGGCTCTCCCACTAACAACTCATACATGCCACAAGTAATTAAATATTAATTTATAAAATACGCATTGACTAGTTGTAAATTTTACCAAGCTATTTAAACATTTTATTTTTTTATAGACTGATGATTATGTCAATACTGAACTGACTGCTGATTTAGGATACTATAGCACATCACCATCCCAGTCTCTTCAATATCCCAACCAAACTCATACTACCCCTAATACTCCTTCCAGTATTCCAGATATTATACTCACAGGTAATCAAATGCATACTTATGATTTATAACTATATTTTTATTTTGTTATTATTAATGTTTGTTTTAGATTTTTCTAATGGCGATCAGTTGGATAACCGAAGTGACTTTGTCAAAGAATTAAATTCTACAAACACATTTGATGCAGATTTCTTCCCTACCGAAGAAAGTATTCGGCAAAGTCTTGTTGATCAAATTGATTTGGACCAACTAGAACACTTTGAACATTTACAAATGTTGACTGAATCAAACATTGATGCAGTCACTAACAATGATCACTTTCGAATGTAATCAATTACTTTAAAAATGTTTTATCCGTGACTCATTGATGATTTGTAATTTATAAAGTTAAACAAAAACACGACAAATGCCACGGCATTTTGCTTAAAACGAAGTTGATTTTAATTTCTTGCGATTTTCTTTTTTCAGTGCCAAAGATTCTTTTAAATTGTATTCCTTACTTCATTTAATTTGTTTTTTTTTTTTTTTTTTTATTGTAGTTACCGTCTGATGGTCTGATCATTGTTGCATTTTATATATACTAATATACTTTTTTGTATAATCTCTAGATTTTTGTTCCATTATTATTCATATAATGCACAAATTTTAATATCAGTAGCTGCCGAATCACAAGTATAGAACCTATGGTGCATATATTATTAAGATAAAAATTAAAACGTGTATTTTTTTATATGGTATATTTAACACTTAAATTGTGTACATAACTTAAGTGTTTCCTCTCCCACCCTTTATTGAGTGTAATATGATGTTTGTTTAATTAATTATAAAACATTTATACAATTAAAAGACAATGTTCAATTAAATTAAAAGATCTCGTGCTAGATGTATTTTTATTAATATTTTATACTCACGTGTGTATATATATTTTAAATATATATATATACTTAAATAATATTATACAAGTTTTGGTATTTAACTGCAATTTTCTTATATATTAGATAATATGTGGTCTAGCAGAAAGTGTTACTTTGTATGTATATAATATGTATGTGTACTTATTTTATGTGAGTGTGAGCGTGTTTGTGTGAATAATAATTTTTTTAAGCCTTTCCATGGCAAATTTGGTATGCATGTTTAATTGTGTTCGTTTTAATGTGCCTTTTAATTTTTATTTCAACTTATGACATCTCCATTTTACTCAAATTTTATGTCGACAAAACTAACAGGAAAAAATTATACGTATTATTACAGCTTTAGTATGTATGGAAACAGTTAAAATTTATAATGAAAAATATTGAAAGAATAAATTTAGGAAAATGTGTTCTTCATTAATTGCGAATTCATATTTGCTTACAAGTTTCATGTACGTTTTTCCCCGCAAATCAAAATATAATATTTAACTAAAGACTTAGTAATAATATCTTAAATTTTTTTGACTTTGATACTATTTTGTTAGATTTATTTTAGAATAAAATATTACCTAGTTTTTGTTTGTAAATATTTGTACAACGCGTTTGTACATAATTTTTAATATGGTAATTGATTTGTGTAAAGTGTTTAGAATTCTATCGTGTATTTTTCTTTTTTTTTTCTACATATTTGATACACATGAAGAGTAGTACATACTATTTTTTTATTATCAAATATTAAACTTACATATTGTTGACTATACACTAGTTAAACATTTTTGAAACTATTATTTACTAAAAACTCATACTTTTTGATATTTCATACGAAATCCAAAATTGTTTGAAGTATGTCACTTATCAAATGAATAGAGGACTTCTACGTAGACAATTTTACAAAATTAAAAAGAAATAGTAAATTTTTAAGAATGTAGATAATGTTAAGTCTACATTAAAGTACATTTTACTGCTACCTCCTAAAATCATGAAACGAATGACCATGTATTTTACGAAATATGTTACTAATAATTAGACCATTAAGCGCAGGAAGATGTTGCTTAAAGAAAAGTATTGGTGTCCTTTAAGTTTGAAGACATAATTTAAAGTTAAAAATTAAATTAAATTGATAACATAGAAATGTTCTAAAATTAATTTGTTACGCTAAAAATTTTAATAATTAAGAATTCCTACTTACTTGTTTTACAATTTTTATATAATTATTTAATTTATAAAAAATGGCATAATGTAAGTTATACATAGTTTTGAAATTTGTATGTTAATTTTAAAATAAATAAAACATATTTTAGATGTTAAATTTGTTGTTGTGTAAAACACTATATGATGAGCTGTATGACTATGTTTATAAACATTTTCTCAATTAGAGTTGTTTTTTATTTCTGTACTTACTAAATACTAGTCAATAAAATATCAATACGTTTTAATGCCAGTTTTTATTGTAAATTGTTTATTACACAAAGTGTATCTTGTTTGTTATTATATTGTCTTAACTCTTAATAAAACATATAACTATAGTACTATAATTGTAAAAGAATTTAATAATATTAGACCGGTGTTTCTCAAATGATAGTATTAGTTTTGGCCTGATGGTGAAAATTTAAGTCATGTTGATTCATCAACTTCTATTGAGATTTGGTGCAATTGGTTTTTGACCAGTGCTTGAATTGAGGGGAAATGGGGGAACCTTTCATTTTTACAAAATATATTAGTGTCCCTCTTTATTTATTTTCCAATTCAAGTACTGTTTTTAACCACTAAAAAGTAAAACGTTTTTATGGTAAAACTAATGATTTGTACGAGTCATAAAGTCAGATATTGTAATCAAAATTACTTATTATGTCATGATTCCCTTAGCTATGCACAAACAATTAAGGTAATTAGACTTTCTTTTAAAGCTTGAATGGATAGTATGAACGAATGAAAGTTGAGATGTCAATGATCAATTGAGAAACACTTGTAGAAATTATTGACACTAGTCAATTTTACTTTGTATAATTTTTTCATTTTTAGGTAATATTGATTGATAAATAATAAAAACCATATTTGTACATTGTCATTTTTTTTACTATTAAATTAAATTTTAATTCTTTAAACTTACATACAGTCAACAAAAGATATATGTGGTGTTTATTTTATTGTACTATTTAGTGCCTACTTTCCATAAGTTCCCCCGTTTCCATAGTTTCCATAACCATGTCCACCATGAACGGCATAGCCTGAGTAATCAACCGCTGGACTTGGATTACTAGCTGGCAAACATCCAATAGTTGATGGTGGCGAATAAGGTTTGCCAATACCAACAGGTGGTGCTGGCTGATCATATCCACTGAAACTGGGTGGACCGTAACTGGGCCCTGGGCCGTAACTGGGTGCACTGGACTCCGGACCGTATGCTGGATAACTGACTTCTGGACCGTATGCTTGATAGCTAGGCGGTTGTGATGGTTGTGGATAGTGCTCAAAATTTCCTCCATAAAATAGAGCTCCATATTGAACTTTAGGAGGAGGTGCCGGTGGAGAAAAACCGCCGAATGCTTGTTTGAGCATCATTTTTTTTGCAATAAATTTGCTGGCGAATGGCTCCAAGAATGCATCTCCCACGATCACAGCTGCCTGTATAAATTATATCAATATAGACTTATAAACAAGTTAATTGCTTGAAATTGCTAAAATATCTTTTAACTACTACTATTAATTAATGTTGTCGTAGTTAATCTAAAAAATAATCTAAATAAAGCTATGTACATAGTGTTTTTCATAAATTAGGTACACATATTGCAGCATATTACGCACCAAAATAATTGTTAATATTTTTTAAATTGATTGTCACCTATTAATAAAACAAAAAATTTTGAATGTAGGGAATACATCTTGGTGGACTTGGTCCTGGCTTAGGCAGAAATATACATAGACCTACAAAGGTACTTAAGATAATGTATACAAGTAGGTATTGCAGAAATGGCTAGTTTTGTATTTTTTTTTTTAATTCCCAAGGCAAAAATAAGAGGCTTGGAGGCTAAACCCGACAAAATTATAGCAATGAATTGATCTTCAAAAATGTGTATAATGTCCACGTTCCAGTTTAAAAAATAGTTTTTAAAAATTGTCGATTAAGATATGACTATATTTAACGCACTAAGTAAATTAAATTAAATTTGAAAAATATGCAAGTAAGGAAACAATTTTTGAAACCAGGGGTGCAGGATGGAACCCTATTTTTTCCCGTAGGAACTTTAATATTGGCTATAAAATGGCCTTACCAATCAGAATTTATTTTTTAATGGATAATACCTACTTTAGTTATCTTTTCCTGTGTACAATTCAAATTACAATAATACGAAGATATAATATAAACCTTTATTATTTGTACTTAGAACATGCGTAGGTATACCTAACAATGAGTCCCATTTGTAAATAAAATAATAGCTCAAAATAAATTGTTCGTGAATTTTAGTGCAGGCATTTATAGGTATATAAGAGTCAAAAGTTTAGGCAGGGGCAAAAAAGCCAAAAATACCATAGAGCATAGATAATAGAATGGTATATTGAAAAAAAAAATTCTGGGATATCAATCAATTTGGAGCAAATTTCAGTTTAATATTGCACGGTAAAAAAAAATCAATTAGCCTGAATCGAATGTTCGCACCCCTATATCAGTGCTTGGAAAGCTTTTTTTAAAAAGAAACTAATTCCAGTCTTGTTCCAATTACATTAAAAAAAGGAACTCATTCCTAACAAAGGAACCTTTTTTTTTTTTTCCTCAAGTAAAAGAAACTGGGCATATTGTTTTGTGATAACTTTTATTGCATATTCTAGACTTAATAAACACCTACTCTAAAGAATAGGTTTAAACAAATTTATGAAAAATATTTACTGAAGTTTATAATGTTTGTATGGATTACTGTTTGTCATTTACTTAATAATATGATGTCACTATATTTTACTACATACATGTTATATTTTTAAGTTGAACCTAAAAGTACCTGTTATATAAAATGAAAAAACACAAAAAAAAATTCTGACTAAAAATATTGAACAAGGTATTAAAATGAAAATATTAATAATATTTTATTTTTATTTTATAATATAATTACAATGTAATAAACTGAACCACTTTTATCGTAGTAAATCTTAATATTCACGTGCCACTGTCTCTGTGACTGACCAATAATAACAATAATGACGACCAAATACAAATCTAGATAGAAATTGAAACTCGTATAAACCTATAACTAAAAATTATTTACTTACCTATATTTAAATGAGTAAACAAAAAAAAAAAAAAAAAAAAAAGAAGGAAAACAATTTTTTATGTTCCTTCTAAAAAATGAGCAAAATTCCATTACATTCCTGATTCGTTCCTAAAAAGTTAACGAAATCAAAGGAACTCGTTCCTTTAAACCCACTCCATTCCAAGCATTGGCCTATTTTTAAATCTGAAACTCACCTGTACGGTAATAATTGCAGGTATAACAATTGCTTACCTCGCGGTAAGCAGGGGCGAACGCATGAAAAAATTTTGGGGATGGGGGTTGAAAAAAAAATTAAAAATTGAATTGAAATTTGTGTACAAATTTGAAACTACTTTATGTTTCGGGAGGAGTTCGAACCCCTAACCACCCTACCAACTGTGTTCGCCACTGTATATTCGCCACTTATATAGAACCGATATGATATAGACCGTAACAGGTGTACATATAATACATAGTATACTTACTATGAAGAAGACGAGTACTGCGATGACTTTGCCCATGTTGTCTACGTAAAAGTCTGTCGACAAATAAAAGTCGCGAGTGGAGTGTCCTCACACTTATATATAGGCATAGGCTGCGTGTGGTCGGTGACCAACTGCAGCCTGCAGGTCTCCGGCCTCGGTTTGTTCGCCTCGTGGAAGGGCAAGTTCACTGCACACTCGCACCTGCAGCATGCAAGTATACAGAATAATATAATATAGATACCTGCCTAATTTGTGCGCGCAACTTGTACAGGGTGGCCCGACGATGGTGTTTTCTTTGCCAAAATTCCGTCAGAGTTGAAAATTGAAACGGAAGGACCAATTCTGTTTATGCAATATGCACGATACGTTCCTGCGGATTTAAACCGCACTCCCCATATGTTATGCTCTGTCCAGACTCCAGTGAGAAAAGACGTCAATGCAGAGGGCAAATTTTTTTGGAGAAACAAGAAGAGTAATAGGTGTATATCAGTATATCAGTATATATATATATATATATATATATATATAAACTCCCTAGTTCATTAGCCTCCTGCAAAATTGCACTTACGCGTATAACTAGCCAAAAATATAGACGCAGTTAGGGTTGAGAGCTTCTCAAAAACGCGTACATCAATTTGTAAAATTCCAAAGCAAAAATATATGTGTCCTACTATTTTGGCTACCCCTTAAATTTCCGACTGTTTATAGTTGCGACAGACGATTTCGTTCTAGTTCAGTGGCGGATCCAAGGAAAGGAAGCGATCGCCTGTAGAGCCCTTGAGCTCAGTTTGTGTACGTAAATTTATATAATACGCGTACGTAGTCACATATAGGAGTAGTTGGATTTGTAAAATCAGCAAATCCCGTGAAAAATGTTTTGGACTAATTAGATGGTGCTTTACTTGAAGCGCTTTTTCGAGATTTTAATTATTTTTCAAAGTTTTAGAAAAACCCAAAAAATGTTTGAAAATGTAGTGTAAACGTGTAAAATTTGATTATTTTTCGTACTTTTTTGAGTGCGAAGAATGCCCCCCATACAACACGTTAAATATCTATACGACAAAAGAAACACTTGGCCAAAAAATGGTAGGCGTAGTGTCCCGGCAAATCAGTTAACCCTAATAATATAAGTGCTGCAGTTCTATCGTATTACCTTTATACCGACACCAAAACCGAAACCCCCTCGGATACTTCCTGGACGATCCTGCAGTATTTAAGGAAGGGACACAAGAGGCCCGTGCCGCCCTCTCCATAAACCACACTTTTACTTTTTGAGTCTTATTTTTTCACGCAACGTTATACAATCGAATACACTTCTTCTCGATACCTAATCAGCCTTTTGATTCATAATTTAGACGTAAAACTTGTGAAATCGTTTTGTGAACAATAAATACGCTCGTTATAAATACTTTAGTAAACGCTCCGAACGACTTGAAATTTTCACAGATTGTTAGGAAATCGCAACTGTTACGAACGAAATCGGAACGATTTTCTTCAGTTGCCATTCAATCGCGAGATATTTTAGAACCGTTTTTCGAAGGCGACGATTTAATTGTTTCCGTAATACATGTACACACCGCTATTACTTGAATCATCCGAAATACTGACCCACTCAGAGCAGTGACCTTATGGACGTACGCCAAAATCGGTGTTTTTTTTTGGCGCCCCTCCCATTAAACACATTTCTAAATACACCCCTGTCTGGATGCGGCTGCTACAGTATATTATAACTACAGTTCGTTCAAATCGCGAGAAACCTCGGGGCTGCAGGCCACCCTGTATTCGACGTGCGACTGAAAACCTTGACCCTAACGCTAGGATACTCGGCTGTCTTTTTTGGGCGGTTATATAGTTCAACAACCCCGACGAAACCAGATTCTTGCGGCTCGTCATTACAGTATTATATCGGTTGTATCAGCCACGTATTATGAAATCCAGCCGCGTTTTTAGCGTTGCCGTTTTTCTCGTGAGACCCACGCGCAAATAATAATAATAATAATAGTGATGACGCGACGCGTTGTGTTTATTATAATTTAGGCTCGAGCGGCCACAATCTGTAATCTGCAGGTGACCGATGCATATTTTTCGGTGCTTTACACGCCGTCTATCCGTATCCTCCGCCGTAAAAGTTCGACCGGTTTCGCCGCACGTGCATTGTGCGTCTTATCCATCGCATCTCGGTCGTCTTCTGCGGCATCGCCTGTACCTAACCGGCTCGACCTGCGAACCGCCGCCGAGTCGACCGCACAGTTTGGTCGCACGACCGATCGCTACGCCTAATAATAATAATAATAATAATAATAACATATTATAATAACTTACAAATATTTCGCTGCATCGCACGCAGAATTATATTATACACCTGCCTACGCGTAAACTACACACGGCTATACATCGATTAGAGCCATATAATCTGCGTATTTATTACCTCCAAAATATTCACTACACCGATTCCAGTCGCAGCTCGTTAAAATAAAATATGATTTTCGACCGTGCGTAGGCCTTCTACGCGTTTTATACGAATCACGCCACGCAAGACTCACGAAATCTATTTAGGTACACGCGCGGAATATGTTAGTCGAGTCGGTTAATACTATTCATAGTATAATTTACTCGTGAAAAACGGCCGTATAATCACCAAATAATACACACTATACCTGACATTTAAAGAGTGAATCGAGAATTGCGTTATTTTCGTAAACAATTTCTAAATACACCTTCCAAAACACTAAACACTCGCGATCTAGGCATTTTGGGGCGTTTTTTTTTTCTTGAAATCATCCTACTTACCGCGAACAGGGGCGAATTGGTACATCGGGAAATCGGGCGTTCGTTCCCGATGATCCTTGAGTGGAGGAAACCACTTACTTACTTAACGTATTTAGAGTTAAACTTAATCTGTATATATATATATACGTTTCCCGTGATTTATCAATAAAATGTATAAAGTTCGCTATAGGTGATATTTTATTCCACAAAAATGTTAAGCAAAAAAAAAAAACTCAAGCGTTTGAAAAAAAAATTACCCAAAACAAGAATTTTTCGTGCCGTATATAATATGGATACTTTGCACCTCGGGTAGTAAATTTGCACCAAAAATTGTTTTCGTTTTTAACTTATATCTAACTCGCAAACCTTTTGTTGAACGTCAAAATGTTTTGAACTATTTTGTTCCTGACAAAAATATCTAGGGTTTTAATTATTTTTTTATATTAGTAGGTACCATGATTCTGTTTCGTATACTATTATGCCTTAGTAAACGAAAAAATGCGCTAAAAAAAATTGGTCAAACTCATACATATATTTGCACACTCACATTAGTTCTCTTAATTTGGGATTTTTTTTATTCAAATACAGCATTTTTATGGTCTTAGGATGCCACTGCAGGTAGTATACTTTGCACCATGATTAAATATTTATGTTATTTCAATGGGTTTTTGTCATTATGGTGCAAAATAACTCAACATCACATACAACTTTGCACCAACCAATATTTATCAAATTTTTAAAGATTAATTGTAAGTTTGCAAATTTTGTGTTACATAATAATAAATTATTTAATTTTCAAATCTTAAATAATACAAATTTTGTTTAAAAAATAATCACAGAAATGACCAAATTTTGCTAATCTTTCAACTTTAAACGACTAAAAATAAGAAACTTTTGAATTACGATTTTTAAATTTTTTAGTCGCAATAATAGGGTATACCTATAGACTAAAATTTTTATATTATAAATAAATAATTCTCACAGACGAAAATACTTACATAATTTATCGGTTATTGCTATTTTCGGTAATTCTAAATAAAATATTAACCGTTGGAAAAGTATTTTTATTATTACAACATAAAAGTTCGAGACTTGTCTGGAAATTTAATTATATACTGCTATTATACTTGTATCTATATAGTTATATCTCCCCGTTGATTTAAACTGATTTTATAATACAGCTAATGTAATTTATTCATCGATATTATTATTTAGCTACACTTAGAAACGATTTTGGATGGTATGCAAAGATGGGTATAATTTACCTGTAGGCATACTTAATCACTTTAAAATATTATATGAACACGCCTCTATAATATCTCTAAAGCTGCTGTTAAAATCTGTTTGTATACAATTCTTCGCGTGCAACTAACGTACTCAGTTTTTTTTTTACATTTTTGTTTTTAATTAAAAAAACCACAGGGGACTATTTATTTTTTTTTTTACGTACAATTTTGAAAACCATTATGTTACCTATCAAAATTATTAAATACCGCTACGTCGTAAGTTTATAAGATACCTACCTACATACTGTGTAAATAATATTGTAAGTTGTAACATAAGTTTATGTTTTACCTATAGTATACTTACTATAGTCAATAACCATACAGGTATAGTACCTACTGTATACAAATCAAAAACTAATTTCTTCAATTCTGAGCGTAATGTACGATAAATTGTATTAAATTTCCAATTATAATACGAAAAAAAAATTTTAAATTTTAAAAGTTACAGCAAACGTGCAAACAATTTTGTTATTTGGTCATAACTTCCAAAAAAATCATTTAATAATCATGAAAATTGTATACGATGTGTATATAGGTATACCTACCTAACATATAAATATACAGGCACATATTATAGTATATAAGTCATAACATATAAGTTTGTATGTTTATTGTAAGATGCAGAATGCAGGTCTGGTACAAAATTTGAAAAAAATGTCAAACTATTTTTGAGCTAATTATACAGAACCTACATCAATCTTTGATTTTCCTGAAAAAGTTTTGTAAATTTAATAGGTACCTACGAGTTTTGGAACATACAAGTAGAAAGTTTTGTTTGTGACTAAAAAAATTTCATAATCGTTTTCCCATTCATTTAAAAATGGCAAAAATACATTTGTCTATGATACGACAATGCGCTATATACAGCAAAATCAGGTAAAAAACATGGTACCAGCTAATACATATATATAGAGACTAAGTTCTTTTTTAAAATAACGCACTTAATCCGAAACTTTAAGAAAAACAAATCAATTATTTTGTTTACTTATAATTTGTAAACACTTTTGAAATTGTGTTGTAATAACTTAAATATATTTTTAAAGTATAAACAGAGCTATACGCTCAGAGTTGTTATTTCCGTATAAGCCGTATGTGTTGTAATTGCTTACAAATTTAATGTAATACTTCTTTATCGAAATAATGACCCGTCGAAAAAACGTAGTTGCCTCCCCGTTAAACGCTATATTATTACATACTTACCTAGAAGTTTCCGTCTTTTTTTGTAATATAATAATACATTATAATGAGAAAGTATAATATTACGTTTGATTAACCGAGTTTGCATAAAATTTTCATTGGCTATTATTTATAGTAAAACTATTATCATAGCTTTCAAACTGAATGCGCACAATACGCTGCAGTTTACCTAAATTACCGATCAAAAATCCAAAAGTTTTTTAATGAAATCGAAGAACTGAGTTGGTTATTTATATAATAACAATTTACTGATAGGTACTTATAATTAAGTAGGACCTACCTACGCGCCAATATACTTACACTGCAATGTCCAAAAATCGTTTATATACGTCGCAAACCGCACATTGTATAATATACTACAATACAATGTTACTATATCCGTTAAATTATTTATAGTTAAGTAATTTCCATACATCTAATATTGATGTTTTGTTAATATTACCTCCCATATTTCTTATATTTTCATATTATTCCCAATTCGAATTGTCAAACGTATATACAGGTACATACTTAATGTGTTTGTACATAAAGTAATTTAACAATTACCTACCTATTTTATACATGCCTAACCTAACCTATAAGTATACAACAAAAGCAGCTATTCACAGCTCTCTACATACCGGGCATGGTTAGGCAAGTATAAATTAAATTAAATCAAGTTTTTTTAACGAAATAAAGCCAAACAATGCCTACTACTCAAATTGACAAGACCAACGTTCTGTGCGATTGACGACAATGATGGGGTAAAGCTTTTAAAATCTATAGAAAATTGGAATACCGCCCCAATGACGAATGTCCAGCGATTTTTACAAAATAATTCAATTAGCTACCTGTACTCGATGCAATTATACGCTTAGGTTAAAAGTAGTGCAGTTTACCTACCTAGTCATAGCGTAAGTACCAAAGCAACTTCATCGAGAAATTCTGAGTTCATAAAAACGAGTAGGTATTGCACACGTGCAAATAGGTACCTATCAATATACGCGTGTAGGCGCACGATTTGAAGGGCTGAAATTACAATTTTCGGAGAACTAATCTTGTGCTGCTCTGTGTATTTTATTATTTTTTTTTTTTTTTAAGCTTAGAGGGGCTTAAGACTCAAATTGCGCCTATACGTATATAAATTTATGACTATATAGTTGTGTCTGAACTAAAATAATAAACATTAATCATAGGCATCGTACTACGCGCGCCATAATAACAAACACAATTACAACAGAGAGTTAAGATCGGGATGAAATGGGTGGTGATCGCCTTACAGACGTTTGTGATAATTATTGTTGCTCCTGTGCAGCAGCTGTACCGAGTCGCAGCCACCGCCAAGGATGTCGGCAGAAAACTGTTGCAGGACACGTCGTTGCTGAACGAGGACCGCCGCACGCGGCTCCAGCTGCGTCTGACCTGGTCTGTGAACAAGATTATTGACGAGTACTTAGGCACCAGGTATTATATTATTATACTTATAGCGGAACCGTGTCTTTAGGGGGTTATACACTGTCGACCAAGACCGCGGCCGCTATAAAAAAAGAAAACCGACATTTTAATTTGTTTTAAACCGTTTTAATTTGAGTATTTTGAACTTATGTATTGTAGGTATACATTATATTGTATTGTTATTCGAGCGTTATACATAAGTAATACGATATATTTATGATAAGTGCTATGATATATGATCGTCAGCTATATTAGAATGCATATTAATATATAGTTTCTGCAATTATTGCAAAAAGTTATACTATAATATGCAACAACATTTGAAAATTTTTGTACAAGCCGTACATTTTTGGTTTGGTCGACTCTACGCGTATCTAGTCGGACTTCATAATATTTCGACGGGACCCCGTTGCGCAGGTCGGTGGTGATGTTCGCGGACGAGGTGCACCGCAGCGAACTGGGCCAACGGATGTTAGCCAGCATGTCCCATCCCAGGCTGCTGGTGTCTTCCGCCGACTTGCGGCTGGCCAACGGGCTAATCGTGTACCTGCAGGACGGCGGGACGGCGGCCGCGGGCGGCTACGAAACGGTGCTCAGCCGGCTGCCGTCCAGCGACCATTCGCGGCACATGGTACTGTGGACGGGCGTGCACGGCGGCGACCGCGTTGACCTGCACCGCATTCAAGTGATGTTCGAAGCGTTCTGGCAGTACCAGCTCATCGACGTGGCCGTGTTGGTGCCGATGGCCACCGGCAGCATACGCGTGTACACGTTCAACCCTTACACCGGATCTCGGTGCAACACGGCCGGACCGCCCATTATGACAAACGTCTGGAGCGGCTGGACAAACGCGTTCCTCAAGCCCGACAAAGTGTTTGGCATGGACGACAAGCTGAAAGACTTGCACAAGTAGGTATACCTGCAGCTGCAGCCTACAAACATGTAATATTATACACATACCAGCTGTAATAGGTACGATGGCTGCAGGTGTTCATATTAATTTGAGAGATTAAAATGTAATGTTTTGATTCTTAAAAATCGATATTAAAGCGTTTAGTTTATGAAAAAAAAAAAAAAAATTCTCTCGAAAAAACGATTTCGAGCAAGCTAAAGCGCGATCTAGAAAAAAATAAACATCTATCATACCCCTGCGGTACCCAAACATACTTATCCGTTAGGTCCCTTCCTCCGGTTTGGCAGATACTATAATACAGGTCATATTATTAGGTACATCAAACATACGCTATACAAGAAATGATACGCGCGTTTTGTCGGTCATATTGGGGTTATCTAAGAATAATTTTAAAGTTTTGTTGTTAAACCCTTTTTAACGACACATATTAATCTCAAGTCAAACGGAGCACTTTTGGGAATTTGACCGTTTTCGCTTTTTCCTCAGAACTTAAAAAATAATCAAAAATTTTAAAAACGGTTTAAATTAAGTACCGTCTCTGATCAATTATCTATCTTTTGAGGTATCGTACGTTAAATTCGGAGCATTTTTTCCACTAGGAAAAGTGATCACAAAAATCGAAAGCAAAAAAATTAAATCGACGTGTAAAAAACACGTTTCCCGTAATTATTTGTCCCTTTTATAAGAAATACACGGCCGCCCAAAATAACAAAAATTTTAAAGTTCCATAACTCGCTCAAAAATGATCAAAATCGATTGAAATTTCAGCGGAACACTCATAAGACCCTCCTTAATGACATATATAAGTATCAAGTCGATCAGACCAGTTCGAAAAATTGGCCCGTTTTTTGTTTTCCTCAGAACTTCGAAAATAATCAAAATTTCAAAAAACGCTTCAAATAAAGTACCATCTCGGATCCATTATCTATCTTTTACGGTATCATACGTTAAAATTGGTGCAGGTTTTCTACAAGAACTTTTGATCACAGAAAAAAAAAAAAAAACACCATTGTAAAACCAATACATTCTTTGCTAACCCTCAGAATCTAAAATGTGTTAGTGAAACAAACCACACAAAAAATAGCAGTTGTTTAAGAGGTTTATTTTGGACAAAATGGTAAACACCAACTGTTTGATACTTCAACACTTTCAATCATAAATTAGGTTAATTGTGTAAAATCTTAATTAATGCAAACACTGATAAATGAGCTATTAGTTGTTGCTAAGCATAACTACTTGGTACTCCAACCAAATTCTCAGTGTCAACCTAGAACTCATAGAATCCCTCTTTATTTATTTATTTCCTTTTTTTTTGTTTAGTCTGAAGACTTAATGATAGTTGTTTAATAAGTTGTGTTTTTAACTCGTCAGCAAATTAAACTTAATACATATTTATTAATTATCCACATGATGCATTTTCTTGCAGATGTCCATTGAAATGTTTAGGCATACATCGCCCACCAGTGTCAACAATAGTGCAAACGAAAAACGGTTTCCAGCTCTCTGGATCCGGGTTACAAATCATTGACTTCATGCAACAACACATGAATTTTACTGGAATTGTAAGTGTGGTGTATGGTCACACTGGGATTAATGTTGCCCCAGAAATGGCCATTCAGACAGCAGACAACGATAGTTCACCCGTAGGCGAGAGAGTAAAATCCAGAAAGGTGGACTTGGCATTTGGTAGGTTCACAAGGATTTTTGACAGTGAGTTAGATGTTGAGTTCATCAAGGAAGACCAAATGGACTGTTTTACATGGGGTGTGCCCAGTGGAATTGGTCATGATCCAACACTTTGGATCAACTACGTTGCAGAGTTTTCCTTGGTTACATGGGTGCTGATTGTATTCACTGTACTCATAGCATTCATAGTTGTTGTTGTTCTTTCAAGGTTCTCATTCTGTAAGCAAAACATAAATACCAAATCTATTGAGCATGCACGCTCGTCCCAGCCATTTGATTTGTTGTTCTATGTATACGCCACATTCATAGGGGCACCAGTGAAATTAACACCAAAATCATACACCTTACAAGTGTTTCTGTCCAACTGGCTACTTTATAGCCTAGTAGTCACAAGTGCTTATCAAGCGTACTTGGGCAGTCTGATCACCATACCACAGACCACACCTGAGATTAATGATCAGCATACATTGTTGAAAACTAATTTGAATCTGGTGGGTAGACAACAGATGTACTATTTGATCAATTCGTCAGCAGGAACCAGTAATGATTTTGAAGAGTTGGTTGAACGATATCAGATTATGCCACCCGAAGATTTTGGCCATTTTATCCGCAGAATACTAATGAAACGAGACACAGCTGTGCTAGCATCTAAACGTGAATTGATATTCTATGCACAAAAGTACAAGACAATTTTCAATGACTCTAGACACCTGCATGTCCTACCCAAGTGCATGATTGAATCATATTCTTCAACATTCATGCTTAGGAAAGGCTCTCCACTTCGTCATAGAATTAGCACCATTATGTCACGACTTTCTGAAACAGGAATTATGCAGCAGTGGGATAGAGCCAATGTTAAAGAGGAAATAGTACATGGAATTGTATTCACTAATGACACAATTCTTTCAATGGCCCAGTTTTACGGGGCATTTGTTGTCTTAATTTCCGGATGCTTTTTGGGGTTCTGCACATTAGTTGGTGAAATAATTGTGTTTTTTATAAATACTAATAGTACAAAAGACCAACCAAAGAAACTGCAGTTTTTAATTTAACTAAAACTATTGAGATTTTAAATAAAACAAACAGCATTTTTGAAACAATTATTGTAGTTTGCTTTAATAATGTACTATATCTTTATTTCATATATATACAATTTACAATTTTTGCTGAAAAATATAAAGTTGACTAAACAAAAACATATAAGTAAAAAATAAATATTAAACAGTATTAAAAATGTCACACTATGTAGATGTCTTGTTAACATCTATGTGAGACCGTAAGTTGGCTGAAGCATAAACTAAAAGGGTGTGTGCAGCTTGTTGGGTTGCTAAATATTCACGAGTTTCAGCCATCCACTCACTTGATAATATTTTAGCACCACCTTTCAACAAATTCATATACCTCAAAGCTTGGTGATAATTATCACGCTCTATCCAATACCTGAAACATAAACAAAAAAATAAAAATTACAATTCATTAAATTCATACAAATCATGTTACATACCTATATAACTTTCAAAAATAATTCATTAACTTAAATTTATAGCTAAAAGATAAGTTTTACAGGAGAATAGAACAGAGTATGAGTGTGACGGAAATGAGAATGTTTAGATGAATAAGTGGAGTAACAAGAGAATGTAGATTAAGAAACAAATAAGTAAAAGGTAGTATTGGTGTTGCACTGATAGTGGACAAGATGAGAGAAAATAGACTGGGATGGTTTGGGCGTATAATGAGGAGAGAGGAAAAGGAAACAATAAGAGTGGCTATGAGAATAAACACTGAAAAAAAATGAAGTGAAGGAAGTCAAAGACTGGAACTGTTTTTATTTCATTATCATATAAAACCAATTAGATTAAATTATTATTTATAATATAATATACTATAAAATATAATAAACATTTTTTTCACAGTTATCAATTGTAAAAATTTATCATTATTAATTTAATACAAAATTGTTACTATTAGTTAATCCAAGTCAAATTATTTTTAAAACAAATATTAAATTATACCTTGCTCGTTGAAGAACATCGATATTGTTCAATTCACTGACATCAATAGGTGCATTGTTTAATTCTTCTTCAGGAATTGGTACAGCAGATTTAAAAGTTAAGTTTGTAAAAATAAATGATGTTACTAATTCAAATAATTTCACATTAGTATCTGGTACTAGAGCCATGTGAAAAGCTTTATCTTCAACACTGAAAAATCGATCTTTTAATGTTTCTTCTGTATACACGCCTCTTGTTAATACTTTTTCAGGTATTGTATTCAATAGTTCATCAATAATTTTATTGTTTTCTAGATAAAAATAAATTTTAACTAATAAAATATAATTTTTTGTTTACTTTAAAACAAAATACTTACCACCAGCCTGTTTAATGTTATTTACTAAGTCTTGTAAAGGTTTTAACTCATGCTTTGATGCATTATGATCTGTGGTAATTGCTGCAAATAAAGACTGACAAGCTGTCCACAGTGAAACTGACTTATTAAGTTTATCCCGTTTTTCTGAATGTTCTGCAATCATTGACCAGTTTTTAAAAATTGTATTAACATACTGTATTTGTATTTTTCTATTATGGTAATAAATTGACTATCAATTAGTTTATGTTCTTAGGTACTGAACAACTTTCTAGGACTATTATCATATTAACTACGTTTTTTAATTTTCTGAATATAACCTATAATGAGTGTTATTCCTTTTCCCATTAATAGCATTTTATCTAGGTATATCCTTATAGTTTATTGGTTTATTTATGAAAAAATTATGTTTAAAGTTTTAATAAATTAAACTATACAAGTATAGTTGTATATCAATAACATCGTTATCTGGATATCAGGATATCTGAACAATTCTTATGGAACTGAATAACTTAGAATTTAGATAGAGAAAATTTAAATTATAATTTGTGACATTTAACTTTTAACGTAAAATACCTAACTAAATACCTTTTAATGCATCATTAATAGCATGCAAAACAGCAACCATGCTTGATACTTGTTCTTGATACTTCAATTTTTCCATTTCAGCTTTTTCAGAGAATTCTAAACGTACACGGCGATCAACTTCTTTTTCAGCTAAACTAGCAGCTTCTTTTAAGTGATCCATGTGTACTTCGGTTTGCAATCTTAATTGTTGTTTGAATTTCGCCTCACCACTTGCTTTTGAACCAAAACTCTACAAAAAGTTAACAAACAAACGCTTTAATTTAAGTTATTATCACAACTTAAATTCTTACTTCTTTGAAAAAATTATTTAAATGTTTCCTACGATGTTTATCTACTTGAATGTTCAACACTTTATCAATAGCATCGGAATTGCCATTTTTCAGTGCATTAACAGCATCATTCACTTGTTCTTCGCCTATTGTCTGAGAACAACATACAAATACAAAAAGAACATTATGTTACTTATCAGAAATAACTATTATTTATTAAGGTTATTAAATTTTCATTTCATAGCATCAAGTCATAAATATAATAACAAGTTTGAAAAATAGTTTCGTCAATTCAGATTATGCTCAAACGTGTTTTATTAAGCATCAGTTAGCATTCTCTTAAAATAATTTTATCAAAAAAATGTTATAAGTACTTAAAACAAAAAATTTAATTGTTAAAAATTTTAAATTACTTCTTGTTTAAACAATTCATTTTGATAGAGCAATAACTTTTGAGTTATGTAATCAACAAATACATTAAATTCAGCATCTGTCAGTTTCATGTTTTTATCTTCAAGCCTCACATGAGGAAATAGTGTTTGCAATTCATCCTATAAAAATAACTATTGTATAAACATAACAAAATAATAATAACAATAATAATTATTAATGACTAACTGAGAATTGTTTTCTGATAGTGACTATTTGATTGTTGTATTTACTAAAAAGCAATAATTTATCTTTTTCGGTTTCAAAATTGGTTTCCAAAGCTTTAATATCTTTTTTTAACTTGGCAATATTATTATTAATACTTCCTTTAACTTCACTTGATGTTGCAGTTTTGGAATTGTTTATTAAATACTGAAGTTGATCTAAACGTTTACTAGTAAAATAATAAATTGTGTGATAGATTAATAAATAAGAAATAACATAAATGTACAACAATAATAAGTACAACCACTTTATAATTACCTAGCATCTAAGGCATTTTTATTGGCTTTTTGAAACAATTGATCTTTTTCTATACCAATTTTTTTCAATTTTTCCAAAGATACAGAATTTGACTTTTGAGAAATAGTATTCACAGTGTCATTTACAAGTTCGTAATAACCTAAAAACAGTATTTTACAAAGTAAACATCATTAAATAAATAAACAATACACATAATTAATCAGGTATTGTAAATCATATTTGTATACATTGGTAACCATAAAGTGAAATAGTTTTTGATCTGGTTTTCTTTATTAATTTTTTTATATGATTAAATAGAACATAACACATTTTGAATATAACATAATGCGATGAAGGCAAAAATTGTAGGATTTTTATTATTAGAGTGATTTAAAAAAAAAAAGTATGAATATATATATATATATATACATACATACATACACTTTGCTGCAAAAATAGTTAATTCTGTATTCAAAAGTATCGGGCTCTAAATGCAATACTAGTTTTTATAGTTTTATAATTTATTAACATTAAAAAAAAAAAAATGGAAGTAATAATAATAATAATAAACTTTATTGCAATAATAGAATATTTTTACATTATTTTACAAAAATATTTGTTTAAATTGCAGCAGCCCTTATAAGCTATACTTGTGCTTGAAATGCGGTTCTTATCAATTTTTGTATATTTAACAACGGACAATTTATAAATAATAAAAGTGTTCTTATTAGAATTATTATTATTATTATTAATATTATTAGAATAGTTAATATTAAATTTAAAAATTTGTATTTTATTATAAAAAAAAGTATAGTAACTTCACTTTGAAGTAGGTTTAATAAAGCTTTGAATAGAGCACTGGTTTGGAAGGTGTTGTTTGATTTTTGCATTAAATTTAAAAAACAATGAATGACTTACATAGATAAAGATTCTGAGCAAGCATTCAGTTAAAATTCTTAACAAGTTGTTAGTATTAAAATTCTATGTCTACATTATTTGAAACTTTTAAGACGATTTAACATAATCAAAATATTTAGTATGTTTGAAACTACTACATTAACAATCACTATAATTAATAATAGTAATTTATTGTGTACATATATATAAATATATATATATATTAGTAATATAATATTACATATATATTTTATTTAAGTCCACTAATTGTATTACAACCAACAACATATGTCTGAAAGGTATACCGTGAAACTATAGACAACATGTTGGACAGGCACGCAATCACGTGAAATTTTCCTAGTTAGTAATTAGTTATAATTCAATTAAAGTTATTTGAAAATGTTTCATTAATCAATAAATTATAAGAGAACTTACTTTTTAATGAATTTAATGCTTCAGAGTATGAATTTGAAACATCTTTAAATAATTGAGCCGCTTCAATGTCAATCTCTCTATAATTAGATGTATTTCTTTCATTATTGTTACCATTATCTAGAAAAAATAAAAATATGTGAGAAAAAATACTTTAACATGTGTTAATATACTTAATAGCTATAGATTTATAAAATGTATACAGAAGTGCTAAATTACCTGGAGATTTATTTGGTTTTTCAGCAACTACCTTTGTATCTTTAGACTCAAGTATAGGTGCTGCGGGTTTTGAAACGTTTTCAATAAGTGCACTTGTTGGTAGAAATGACCTACAACAATAAAATATCATTACTTATACTCAAGTTAAAAATTAAAACTACTGATAATAAAATTAGCACATAATTATTACGTATATAATTTAGTAATCAACCAACACAAAATTATGCTAATACTTGAATATTATTCAATTATGATAGCCAGTTAATTAGTAGATAGAATTAGCATAAATAATTATTAAGAAAGTCAATATTGATGGAAGTCAGTAAAAGTATCAAATTAAATTTGAAAGCCATAAGTAATCCAAGAATAATTTTTTTATTTACTTTGAAAAATTAAACTGACAATATAATGTTATACTTGTTGTTTTAAAAATATACCTACATATAATTAAATTAAAATTGATATTAATAAAAAAACTCTTTAAAATTACTATTAACCAATTTATATTTTGTATTAAATTTATTCAAAAATTTTATTACCAACGCAAGTAACAAACAAAAATGTCAAACTATATGGAATATACCTACTTAAGAAATAACTAGGTTATGTTAGATTTTTGCATAAACTGGGTCAATAAATGTAAGAAACATTAAAAAAAATTTATTATATTCACACATTTACAACCTTTATGAACTACTACAGTTTGAGTTTGTCAAAGTAAAAAAATACTTTTAAAAACAATCTGCTTTGACCTATTCACCTTTATTGGTAAATATATATATATTATTATTATTTTAGATGGATTAGGAAATTATTTTCATTCTTACAAATGGACAAAAAATAGATTTTATAATTATCTAGGAAAAAACTGAAGTTTACCCTGTGTTCAAAATACTTACTTGGGTTTTACAGTACTAGGCTGCTCATGCACAGATTTACCTTCAAAAAATAATAACTGTAAAAGGTCATCTGAACCATTAACATTAGTTTTTAACCAATGCCTAAATTTTGTATCATATTTTGCATAAACAATAATTGTACTAAATCCAAATACAAATGAACCCAACACATATTTTGCTGTAGATAGTTTTCTACAAATAAGAATGTACAATGAAAATATTTAAATAAGTATAATAGTAAAATAGTATTCAAAATATATTATTTTAGCACAGTGCATACCCGGTAGTACTTGGAGGATTGGTATGAACTAGCCGTCTATAACACAATGTTTTACTCGGTGATAAAGACGATGGCCCAAACTGAAGTTTGACACCCAAAGAAACCTAATAAAATTACAATATATGTTATTAATACTGTTCATTACATATTTCTTTGAAAAAAAGACAAAATCTAGATGATACATATTCTATTATCAGAAGATGTAGTGAAGTGTATAGTTAATATGTTTAAACATAATTCTTACTTTGGAAAAACGTTTCAAACTTAACATACTGTAATATTTTTAGCGAAAGGCGAGAACAAAAGTTGATGAACCTTTTATTTGAAAAATTTTGGTATTTATTAAAACAATTTTGGTATTGGACAAGGGTAACGTCACAGATAAGTGATAAAGTAAATGATAGCATAACTTATGAAAACATTATGAACTGATCCAAGGACGTCGGGTAATACCAGTGAAATTATAAAACGCGTGTGGCAACTATAACGGCAGAGTAAAATTTTTTATTATTTATTAAGGTGGCACTGCTTATCAATGAAAAATTGTAAACAAAACAAAACTTCTTGTCTATAGTTTTAGACTCTTGTCTTTCAAGTTTTATTTTAGCTTGATGCCTTGATTTATATATTTATCAATGGTTTACCGACTTTTGAATGACGTTTTTTATGTTTAGCTTCAAAATTTCGCTACCGAATACGTGATTTTAACGGAATTAAATTCCTCACTAGATCTCTAGTGATGTTGAACCCAAGTAATGTACGGTATGGATACGCCGAAAAGTGTTTTTTCATTACTGTTTTATTATAATTTGCAGACAATGAAAATAAGCGTACAAGATTTATGACGGGCACCATGAGAACTCAAAAACATAAACATTGGACACGATTTTGTCAAAAAGTTTTAATCATTTTTGTGACATACTAATAATCGTTAATCATCATGTTTATAAAACAAGTAATTATTCACGGTTTTAAGAGCTATCGTGAACAAACTGTGGTGGAGCCATTCGACAGAAGACACAACGTAGTTGTTGGTCGTAATGGCTCAGGAAAAAGTAATTTTTTCTATGCTATTCAATTCGTGCTTAGTGATGAGTTTGTTCACCTTCGACCTGAACAACGACAAGCATTATTGCACGAAGGTACGGGACCCAAAGTAAACTCTGCCTATGTGGAGATTATTTTCGATAATACAGATAACCGATTGCCTATTGATAAAGAAGAAGTAGTCTTAAGAAGAGTTATTGGTGTTAAGAAAGATCAATATTTTTTAAACAAAAAAATGGTTCCTCGAAGCGACGTCACCAATTTATTAGAATCTGCAGGTTTTTCTCATTCAAATCCTTATTATATTGTTAAACAAGGTAAAATCAATCAAATGGCTACATCACCTGATTCACATCGTCTAAAATTACTTAGAGAAGTAGCTGGCACTCGTGTGTATGATGAACGAAAAGAAGAATCAATCGAAATATTAAAAGATACCCAAACAAAATTAGATAAAATAGTAGAATTCATTAAAACTATTGAAGACCGTTTAAGTACATTAGAAGAAGAAAAAGAAGAATTAAAAGAGTATCAAGTATGGGATAAGAAAAGAAGAACATTAGAGTATTGTATTCACGATAGAGAACTTAAAGAAACTCAAAGAAAACTAGAAGAGTTGGAAAGTCGAATAACTAATGTAGATGAAGAACAAAAACGTTTTGCTGCTAAAGTGAAAGAAGCAGCACATGAAGCCAAAAAGTCAGCTAAAAATTTACGAGATGCCAAACGGCTTGTACACAGTGTTAAAGAAGATAAAGATACTCTGAATTTAGAACAACAAGAGTTAATAAAGCAAAAAACTAAATTAGATTTTACAATTAAAGACCTTACTGATGAAGTTCAAGGTGATAATAATTCTAGGGAAAGAGCTGTTAGGGAATTAGAAAAGTTACAAGAAACCATCAAAACAAAAGAAGCAGAATTACAAGAACTCAAACCTAAGTATGAAGCTCAAAAAAAAAAAGAAGAAGATTGCACAAGACAACTTGGACTAAAAGAACAAAAACGTAAGGAGTTGTATGCTAAGCAAGGACGTGGAAGTCAGTTTGCATCCAAAGAAGACAGAGACCAGTGGATTCAAAAAGAATTAAAATCTTTAACAAAACAAATAAAAGATAAATCTGACCATAAAGAAAAACTAACAGAAGATTTAAAAAAGGATGCTGAACGTTTAATTGAACTTGAAAATCTAGTACACACTAACTCAAATGAATTAGAAAAGCAAAGAACTGCCATTGATGAATACAATAAACGTCATTATGAATTAAAAAAAAGTAAAGATCAGTATCAGAGCCAGCGAAATGAATTGTGGCGTAAAGAAAGTACATTGCAGCAAACTTTTTCAACGTTAAAAGATGAATTGACTAAGGCTGATCAATTGTTACGAAGTATGGCTGGGAAAGCTATTTTAAATGGAAGAGATAGTGTGCGTAAAGTTTTAGAAATTTTTAAAGAACGTGGCGGATCTCATGCCATTCTTGCTAAACAGTATTATGGCCAAGTAATTGAAAATTTTGACTGTGACGAAAGCATACAAACAGCTGTTGAAGTGACTGCTGGGGGAAGAATGTTTTTCCATATTGTGGAATCTGATAAGATTGGAACGCAAATTTTAAAAGAAATAAATAACCAAAACTTACCTGGTGAAGTAACATTTATGCCGCTTAATAGATTAACTGCTAGACAAATAAAATATCCTAGTTCCAAAGATGCTATTCCAATGGTAAGCAAGTTAAATTATGAATCACATTTAGATAAAGCTATGAGATTTATTTTTGGTAAGACTTTAATATGTCGTAACTTAGAAATAGCCACTAGTATATCTAAACAAAGTATGTTGGATTGTATAACAATTGATGGAGATCAAGTATCATCAAGCGGTACTCTAACTGGTGGTTATTTTAAGAATGTTCGATCAAAATTAGAAATACAAAAGCAACGCAATGAATTAACATCTCAAATAAAAGATTCTGAAGAGCAATTGACTGTATTAAGAACACAATTAAGTGAAATTGAGGGAAATGTTAATGTAGTTATGTCAGATATGCAAAAAACAGAAACAAAAAACAGTAAAGCTAAAGGGAATTTTGACAAATTAAAAGGGGATATTAGACTTATTAAAGAAGAAATGGTTGGAATTGAAAGATATAGGGTAACAAAAGAACGATTACTTGTAACTGCTTCGTCCAATTTAGAAGCAATGCAAACCACAAGATCTGGTCTTGAATCAGAACTGCATCAAGAACTTATGGCACAACTATCGGTTGCTGATCAGAAAGAAATGGATAAATTAAATAATGACATTAAGCAACTGACCCAAGAAAATAAAACTGCATTTTCTTTGCGTATGAAATTGGAAGCAGACAAAAACAAGTTGGAAAATCTTCTAACTAATAATTTAATTCGTCGTAGAGATGAGTTACTACAAGCGTTACAAGAAATATCTGTTGAAGAACGTAAACGTACATTAGAAAACAGCAAATTAGAATTAAATACTATTGATAAAAAATTAGATATTATTAATGTAGATATGAAAAATATTGATATTAAAGTACAAGAAGCAGTAAAAAGGCAAAAGAAATGTCAAGAAGAACAAGATAAATGGAAAAATCAAGAAAAAGAAGCTCAGGACAGACTTGAAAATGAATCTAAAGACCTTAGTAAAGTATCTTCAAAACAAGAAGTATTACGTAAAAAATTAGAAGAATCCGAAACAAAAATTAATGAGCTTGGAGCATTACCCAATACTGATCTAGTTACCAAATATATGTCATATTCATCAAAAAATTTATTTAAAGAATTAGAAAAAGCTAACAGTCATTTAAAACGGTTTAGTCATGTCAATAAAAAAGCATTGGATCAATTTATAAATTTTTCCGAGCAAAAGGAAAAACTTGTTTCTAGAAAACAAGAACTAGACAGAGGATACGGAAAAATAGAACAGCTAATGAATGTGTTAGAACAACGGAAATGTGATGCAATACAGTCAACATTTAAACAAGTATCAAAGTATTTTTCTTATGTTTTTTCTAAACTTGTACCTGCCGGTCATGCAAAACTAGTCATGAAAACTGTTGGTGGTGAAGAATCAACTACAATCAATATGAGAGATGAGTCAAGTGTTGGAAATTATTCTGGTGTTATGATTAAAGTGTCTTTTGTTGGACAAGGAGGTGAAATGCGTGAAATGAATCAACTATCTGGTGGTCAAAAGTCTCTAGTGGCATTAGGTTTAATATTTGCTATACAAAAATGTGATCCAGCTCCATTTTACTTGTTTGATGAAATTGATCAAGCTCTGGATCCCCAACATAGGAAAGCTGTAGCTGATATGATTCATGAAATGTCTACAGAAGCACAGTTTATTACTACAACATTTAGACCAGAGTTACTGCAGCACGCTCATAAGTTTTATGGCGTCAAGTTTCGAAATAAGGTCAGTCACGTTGAATGTGTGACCAGGGAAGATGCCCACGACTTTGTTGAAGATGATACTACTCACGGGTAATTTTTTTTTTTATTTGTAGAGTAGTTATACAATTTAAAAAGTAAATAACAATTGTTTGTAAATAATTTCCTTAGCATTTACAACTAATTCTTGACAAGATTGAATTTTGACTTTAACAACTTATCGCTTCTATCGTAACTAGGATCCGGAAATTTATGCACTAAAAAGTAAAAACACTAAAATATGCATTTAAAATTTTCGTTTTTTTTTTTTTTTTTTTTTTTTTTTATAACCAATAATTAATATACCTAAGGAAAGAGGTACAAAATTTAATTAATTTAAATGGTTTTCCTTACCTTAAACATTACAGTTGACAATTAAAGATTTTGACAAAATTTCAAATAACAATGATCGTCGTTTATCAGCCAACATACTTTTTTAAATAGAAAATATATTTTATATTATTTATTTTTTGTGTGCAAATTTATCAACAAATAAATTTTAACATACACAAAGTAAATCTATTTTATATCTTATTGTTTTACTATTAAAAATAGCTTTTAAATATGCAGTAAAATACAATTTTATTTAAAATTATGCAAATTTACGTAAAAACCTTAAGATATGCAAAATAAATTTTCATTTTTGAACCTGTTAGAATGTGGTTCAAATTCGTTGCGTACTTAGCAATTTTTCAGACAACCCAGTAAAAATATGCAAATGCATGAAATTCCGGACCCTAATCATAACCTTAATCGTTGGATATCAGTTGACCTTAAACTACACTTTTTGTAAAGAAACCAAAATATGAAAATTACAATGATAATTGTATGATGATAATTGCATAAGAGATACTTAAAAATTATAGTCGTTCTGTGAAGTTTAATTGGAAAAAAATAGTGGGGTGCAATGCATTTCAAAATAAATATTGTTTCAATGTACCTACTTATTTCAAACAATTATGACTTTCAGAACAAAACACCTAAAGTGACATGTATTTATTACTATATACTTTTTTTACCTAATATTTTAGGCGTTGTGTTTACATATTTTATTTCAAATTTCTTAAGTATGTATACTATATAGTATGTACATATTAACGAGTATTTACAAATTTTTTACCTGAATTATCTTTTCTTACCGTCAAGTTGCAACTCCTAAATACTGCTTAAAGACATCATCCAAGATAGTTTGCCCTTTTCATTAAAAATCTTTACAAATGTTTCATTCCCCAAAGAACAGTATTCTACTAGATACATGTACTGACAACATGTCAACGTAGCTATTTTTATAATTTCAAAATGAATAATGTAACATTGAGTCAATACAATTAACTGTTTTGTTTTCATTTGATAAAGATGAAATCATGTATGTATAAAATATTAAGAACTATATTTAAATAGATTCACATTTGTAAAAACTAAATATAAGCCAATATTGAACAAAACTGTAATTTTTGTAACTATTTTTACATATTTAATTATTAAGTTTGAATTTTTATATATAATTATTTATAGTTAGTACTATTGTTTAAGGAATGTACATGATTTATTTCCCAAGTAGTCATTAAGCTTAATAGTTGCGTAATATGATGTATAGATTTAGTTTTATACCATGCACAGATTTGTACAGTAAAATGTGTCAATTTTATATTTAAAAAAAACTGGGAAAGATGTTTATTGACCAATGACATCACAAATCATATAATTTTAAATGTTAGGCTGCAGGCCTTACACTGGAGTACTAAAAAAGTTCAGTTGTAACTAGTTTTATATTTTGTAAGGGGAATTTCTACAAAATATGTTTTTACCATGAAACAACTGAATTTATTTTTGGGCACATGGATTCCTAGGCCCCTCACCAAGAGCCCACTATTGACACTGTGCATTGGCATTTGGCATGTATACAATAGAAACAATTTTCACTAATTTTGTTCTAGCTAGACATGCAATTAAAATAACTGGGGGAGGCTTTGCCCTTTGGGATTTTTAGAGACCTTTTAATATTTTTAAATTTCTAATTTTCAAACCAAATTTACTATGTTAAAAAACATATTAAAATACCCGTTTGAAATCACAAAATTTTTTGTTGAGCCTAACATTACACAGTCAACTATTAAACAGCCCAACATTGGTGAAGAACTAATACCTCATATCTCAAAAATAAAAAATATTGATTTTGATATTTATACATTGATATTTTTTAATATTTGTTTGGTGGAAATACGTCGTTCTATGTTACTCTGAAGTATATATTCTCTTTGGAATAATAACATAGACGTATTAACTTAACACCCAACAAATATTGTTGTATAAATGTCAAAACCGATTTTTTTTTTTTTTTTTTTTTGAGATTGGTACGAGGTATTAATTCTTCCCAGACACTAATTGGTCCTCCCTGTTTAGAAGAAACTGAGCCTGTGAACAGGTTTGAAAATGACATACTGATACAACTTTTATATAACTACCAATTTAATTTTATATGATGTACTTTACTATTGTTCAATCTAAATAAGCATCATAATTATTTATTAAAATAATTGATTCTAATAAAAAATTGTATTAATAATAATTTAAGTTCATAATCTGCTTGTTTTTGGTTTTTTTTTTTTCATATTTTTACAATTAATGTGTGATATAAATAATAAGTAATATTTTTTGACCAATAGGTTAATAAATAAAAAATGAAATTTTTATTCCATCACTCCTTTAGTTTATTATAGAAAAATATTTATAATTTTTGTGTATTATTGGGACTTGTTCTCAGCTCTGTGTTGTTATAATAATGATAATAAAGTGCCATTCACTTTATTTACAATGTAAAGTCTTGTGTTAATTTTTGTATGTACCAATCATTTATTATTATTATTTATATTTAAACCAATATTTAATTTTCAATTTAAAATTGATAACAATGAATACATTTATTGTACAATAATGTGATTGTTATTAATTTTGAATTTTTAGTACAATGAATTAAATTTCCCATTAGTTAAATAAGAAAAATGTATGTTTGTTTAAATTTCTTGTAATATTTTGATGAACTACCTACTTAATAAAAATTGTATTAATATTGATTTTTAATATTTATAATAAAAGATCAAAATTATTGGTAATTAGTAACTAATGTAAGAATAATTTGAATTAAAAAAAAAATACATTTATACATATATAATATATCATACAAAAGAAGAAATATCATTAATATTGAGCTACTTTCAAGTACATATTTTATTTGTTATTCTTAATGAAAATTTGAATATGTATTTTTTCCTCAGTTATGAAAATATAATTAATATTAACTAATGTAAATAGTTTAAATAAAATCTGAAACTAATTTCAATTGTTTTTTGTGAAATACCTACTTATCATTCAACTGTAAATCACAACATAAGGCTACAAATTTGACTATTGAAAATTTGAGCGTACTCTAGTACAAAGTTTGTTTTACAAAATCTAGCTGGTGAAATCTTAAAGAAATTAAACTAAAAGAGAGTATACTTCAAAATTACTGCACTACATGTACTTTGCACTATAAGGCAGCAGTGATGACACCATAGTCAAAATACTATTTATTTTATCTACATTTTGGAAACCTGTACAGATACTGAAAAATTCACATAGCGGACACTGGCCAGTTTTGGCGACTTCCAAAACTAATAATTGATTCATTTTTGAAATAGGTATGTAATAAGACAATTTTTGCAAAAATGTCTGTATTTTTATTGTAATATTTCAAAACTAAACTTATAATATTTGATAAAAGTTAACCCCATATTCCAAAACTATCCTTTATTGTGTCTTTATTCTCTCTTCTTTGGCGATTTACAGCGCTAGCTTCACCTTTGGCAAGTTTTCTGTGTCTTACTGTAACCTTTTCCCTATTTTCTAATAATTTTTTAACTCTGTTTCGAATGACCTCTGGGGGTATAGTTGTGGCTGTTGACATACTTCGAACACTATGTATATCAGAGTAACAAACTTTTGAAGAAACAATACTTTCACAATCATCATTATCATTTTCGCTCAACGATAAGTATTCATCAGAATCTGATTTAGTTATGTCATTAACTTGCTGAGCTGGAAGGATAGTAGAATTTTCAAGAACATTAGAAGACTCTTCTTTCATTAATTTGGCTACTTGTTCAGCTAAATGATCAACTTCGTCCTTTTCATTTTCATAAAAATCACTTTCCTCAGATCCTTCTTCATCAATTCTATCAATCATACCCATTTCATGTAATAATAACTGATCCATATTTTTTGTAAAACCACTAGCTGATACTTCAACATCTAAAAATTCTTCTCGGCTATTTTCCAAACATGCAAGTACAAAGAAAATAAATTATTATATGTTATTGTACAAATACCTATAGAAGGTATACATAACATAAAGCATTACTTACATGACATCTTCAAATGTTGGAAATAAGTGACTTTCATAGTTAAATCTTTTTTTGAAAAATTCTTTTATACAATTTACATCTCTATCAAAATACCTGAAAATTTATAAGTGAATAAATAATATATTAAAATATTTTCTTCTCTTTCACTGCCTGAGGTTAGCCACCTTAGCCAAAACCTCTTCAAGTCTCAATTTTTCATTTCTTTACACATACTAAATATTTTCATATCAAATTCAATATCATACAGCTAATTTGTTTTTCCTTCAACCACCATTTTCATAACCATTCTTATCATCACTTATTACATATCAACTTTCTTAACATGTCATAAATATACATAATACTAATGTAACACTTACACAATGTAAAAACCATTTGAGCTTATCGTTCTATCACATTGATTTTTTAACATTTAACTTACATTTCAGCATTTGGGTGAGAGACTGACATCATTTGAGGAAAATCAATCACAATTGGTTTTTCTTGGTCATTTATCATAATGTTGAATTCATTAAAATCTCCATGTATAACTCCATGTTGAGCAAACCGAACAATTAAGTTCATTAGATCATCATATAAATTTTCTACGCTTTCTACTTGATAGAGACGACATCTAATTATAAATAACAACATAGAAAAATATAATATATTTAACTGATGGCAATATCTAGAGCTAGACTAGGTTTTGCAAGGCTCAAAGCTGAGTATAAATAAAACTCTGAGAACAAATTACATCATACAAATAAAAAAAGTAGTTAGCTTATTTTGAGAGTTACAGAGCAGAACCTGGACATGCACCCAGCTCACCCTTTTGCCCCTTGGTAGAATTAGAGTCAAAACAAGTACTAACAATGGATGTCCATTAATTAATTCCATAAGTACACAATGACGATTGACGTCAATTGGTTTTGGAACAGGAAACTCTCTCTTTGATAGAGCTTCCATGTATGCAAACTCTTTTTGAGCAGAAATTCGAGACAAGTACAGCCAGCCTGCTTTATGACGTCGTCCATGATAATCTCGTTTTTCTTTTAAATTACGAAAACAAGTCCTCCCTAATCTACATAAAAAAAAAAAAAAACTGTATACCATATTTTAAAGTTAAAAAAATGTATAATACCGATTTTACCTGTGTAATTTTAAACAGATTGGTCTATCCTCAGGATCAGCAACAACATAAATATTTGATTCTTTGCCAACACCTATTTGATTTCCAAATGATGATATATGTTGACGAGAAGTGAGTGTTTTAAGGGCCAAATAGTCATAACCAGTATTTGTTAATCTATAGCCATCATCTAACCAAAAAATTTAAATTAATAATAAAAAATATTTTATAAGTTTGTTATAACATTTCAAGAATAAAATATTGATTTTATAATATACAAATACGCCATGCTAGTTTTTGGAGACTAATATACTGTACTTTGGGCCAAAGCCTGTATTTAATAAAAATAAAATAAAAAATATACAAATGGTATATACTAAGGATTACACATAGATGTATAAAGGTTTTAAAAAATTAGTTTTCGTACTCAGTCTACACATAGCTCTACTATACACCATTTACAATTGACTATTAAATGTTTAATTTCTAAAATATTTTAGTTTACAGTGGCAGGTTTGTGAAAGGTTATCAAATTCTAAACAGTTAAATTATTCATGAATTTAAAAATAAATTGATGATTGTGTTATCATTGAATGTTTGATAATTTGAGTTAAAAAAAAAAAATACAACTAAACCAAAAAAAATAACCAATACAAGTAGATTATCAGTCCCATTGTCCCATAAAATGTTTTCAACACGACTCAATGAGTCGGTTTAGAAAACAAAATTTAAAAAAGTAGGTAAATTAAAAACAAACATCAAAAATGTTTAGACGCTGATCTTTCGCTGTATAAGCTTTTTTTTAATTTATTGACAAATTTAAAATTATTTTAAAACAACCCCTTTTGTTCACTGTTAAAAAACCACCAAGGTTTGATTCATATCACCTATAAACTATATAATAAATTATAACATTATAATTTCAGTGTAAAAAAATCGGGTATATGCTTGGTAAAAAACACACGTTTCATTTAATGAACATAAAAAACAAGCTAAATTTTTTGAATTACTTACAGGTACCAATTATATTAACTATTAAAAAACATATTTTTAAAACAAGTATTTTTATGGTGTCATGTTAAAACCAATAGCTTCTCCCAGAAACTAAAACTGAGTAATTTAAATTGCTTACAATGTTTTCCTCTTTCATACGACAATAACCTATGCTTGCATAGTTCTTTCAAAAGTTTGTGTACACCACCATGATGTAAATTTGCAATGGAAGCAGCTAACGAAGCAGGAACTAGCTCGTGATTTTTCATTCCCATTTCAATCTATTTTGACACAACAGATACAATAAAAATAGAAAGTATTCGAAACGAAAAGAGTGTAGATCACAATTATATTTACCGCAGTCAAAACCCTGAAGTCTTCGCGTGTCAAATAACGAAGCATAGTCACGTTCAATTTTCCCATGGCGACTTTTTAGGTTGTTTGAACTTTTAAAATATAGAAATAATATTTGTTTTGACCAAATGATCTCGTGCACACGTACAACAGCTGCACCAAATAAGTATTGAACAGTGAACTGTGAAGCATGACCAAATAGATCTTTTAAGAAGTGAGTATCACTCATTCAAGTTGTAACCATTAGTATACAGCAAGGTATCTATATCTATATCTTTTTATATAGCCGTGGTATTCAGTATCATTGTGGTGTCATATGTCTATGATGGTATCACACTATCATCACAGAACATAAGCAAACATAACCTTTAAATTTATTTAATAAAATTTTACTTTTGATAGTACAAAATAATATAACAGTGTATATGCATGGTAGTAACTATATACAATCTATCATAAACTATAAACATATAAACAGAAAAGCCGATGAAACATTTTCAAATTTCATTTACAGTTTACCATCATCTAAGATGAAGATCAGTGATGCTCACAATATTGTTCAGACTTATACAGAAAACAGAAAATTTCAAGTTTGAGCCGTTGACGCCTTAATGCTTAGCAGGTAATAATAATAATAATAATTGTAATTAAAAAAATCGTCTGCCGGTCGCAGCAGCCATGCCGTACGCTAATCAACCGTCGGTGCATATATCTGAACTGACAACGGACTCGATTAAGTTTCAAATCGAAGACACCGACCTTAGTGTCGCTAACAGTTTACGCAGAGTGTTCATTGCCGAAACTCCGACGTTGGCGATTGATTGGGTGCAGTTGGATTCCAATTCTACCGTGTTGAGCGACGAGTTTATAGCCACCCGCATCGGTCTCATACCGTTGACTTCGGACGAAGTAGTCGATCGCCTTCAGTACTCCAGGGATTGCACGTGCTCGGATTTCTGTCACGATTGTAGCGTGGAATTCAACCTTTTAGTGAAATGCTCGGAAGAACAAACGAGGCACGTTACTACTGCCGACTTGGTGAGCAATAATCCACGTGTAGTTCCTGTTACTTCCAGGAACCAGGACAGCGATATTAATGAATACGGAGAAAAAGACGATATTCTCATAGTTAAGTTACGCAAAGGTCAAGAATTAAAAATAAGAGCATTTGCCAAAAAAGGATTTGGCAAGGAACATGCTAAATGGAACCCGACTACAGGCGTGAGCTTTGAGTATGATCCTGATAACACAATGCGACATACATTGTTCCCCAAGCCAGACGAATGGCCTAAGAGTGAGTATTCAGAACTGAATGAAGATCAGCACGAGGGGCAGTACAACTGGCGAGCTAAACCAAACAAATTTTTCTTTAATGTTGAAAGTTGTGGATCGTTAAAACCGGAAAACATTGTTTTGATGGGAGTTGCTGCTCTTAAGAACAAGTTGTCAAACCTTCAAACTCAATTCACCCAAGAAATGGATGCATTGGCTATCAATTAAATTGTATTTCAATAGTTTGTAACTTAATTTTATACAACCACCATAGATTTTAATGTTCTTGTAAATTGAATGTATAAAATCATTCTTTATTATTCATACTAAATAAAAGTAAAACCGCAGTTAAATGTTAATTTTTGATCAATTAGAATTTGAAACACATATAGTTTGAATTCATTATAAGTTATAAGTTTAATTTTGTGGCATAGAATATAGAGTACATTTAAATATATTCATATTGTAATTTATGACAGTTCAATTTTTGTGTTGTTTTAATAATAAAAAAAATATCATTAGGTTTATGAATTTCAAAATTTTGCTATTATTAAGCTTAAACTACATATAATATGACCATATGATTTGGTCAATTATAACCAGAGGTATTTCAATTAACCCTCACGTGGCCGCAGTTCCCCACGAAAACACACCTACCTAAATATTTCACACAAATTGTTTTAAACTTTTTACAAATTATCACTCATTGTAAAAAATCAAATATAACCCATTACTATGCAAACAATATGTAAATCGAAAGTTTTATGTAATTATATCAGTTCAGACAGTAATTTGGATTTGTATAAAATTGATGACTTAAAAAAAAAAACTTATAGTATGAAGATTATAAGAGTTCATATAATTGTTTGTTTTTATTGTTCATAATATTATACTTGTTTCCCTTTTGTGGGAAAAATATATTTTCTTTTTTATATTTAAATCAAAACAAAACATATATTATACAGATTAAAATTATTAATTAGTTACAGAATTGATTTACCTACCTTCTGTAAATTTATGCAACTTGTGTTGGAGATAGGGAGCTGTGATTACTACTAAATTAAATTTAATAGATAAGAATAAAAAATAAATGTAAATGTATGTTAAGATTCAATTCAAAGAATCAAACAAAACTAAAAAACTTATTATTGAGATTACAAAATAAATTCTAAAAATTTTTTTTTTTATTATTGCATATGACGTATCGGTCCAAATGGTAAATTCTAAAAATAAAAATGATATTATTTTTTTTTAACAATATTAAACAATGCTAATGATATAAATAAATGATAATGATGTGCTACAGGTACAACAAAACAAAATTGAAACAAGCTAGTTAATATTACTGCAACTCATTCCCAAGTATTTTTTTTTTTTTAATTCAAAAGGCATAAAATTGAAAAACGTTGGTCCCAGATAATCAACAGAATACTGACCAAAAGATTTATTTGCATAATTAACAGTCAAATCATATTTCCTCAATTCTTTTTTATTGCTTAACTCCTTATGATGATTATCTAAATCAAATTTTTTAACAAAGTTCATAATAGCAATTATTTTATACAAAAACCTTATTGGCAGTACACCAAGTTCTTTATAGTTGACATTCGTAGATCATTGTAAAGTGAATTACTACTATAATTATTGTCTACATAATACTATAAATACAGTTAGATAATTATATTCATAGTAAAGATAGTTTTACATTTATTTTTTCTGTAAAATAATAAACTTTAAAGACATTCGTCAATCATATAGGTGTAAAGAAAAGGGTCAAATCAAAATAGTTTGAAAATTGACAAGTTTTATGTTTAAAATACTGCTGTTTAGCATTTCTAGTTACTAAAAAAATTGTCTTATTGTTAGAATGATGAAATGAGGACTCATTATTCCTTGTTTTATTATTTAATTAATAGTTATAACTTATAGTTCACTTTTAATTGAATATGTTTTGTAATTTATAATATTTTTTTTTAAATAACATTGTTTTATATTAAAATATTCTATTGTATTTTCTAATAAACTTGGTTATTGGGTATTGCAACGCCTTTTACAGTTTAAGAATAAACGTTTTTCTGATCATATAGACCAAATAAATGCGTTACAGTAACATAAATTGCCTAGAATTCACCATTAAGGGGGCTTTTAATGTTCCTTTGTAGAAGATCGATTGGTGTCTGTTAGTTTGTTATAGCTTATAGGCCTATAGTATAGGCAATAGTCGCAGATATAAGTCTATGGTTGTAGGATTTTGGAAGTGTTATAGACTATTAAAAACACAAGTTATTAAGTTTTAAAAACTAAAACTAAACCAAAAAATAACTTTGGTAGTTTGACGGAGTAGCAACTACACTTTAGGTGGGTCACTGGTTTGGAAGTTGTGATTCAAACGTATTATTTAATATCTAAAAGCAATGATAAACTATTAACTTTGAAAATACAATTCTGAGCGAGTTCAATTATTTAGTATACGTCCTGGAAAATTTTACAAAAAATATCAGTTTACCTGGAATACGACTTTTTTAAATATTTACTACGCCAAACAACTTCTCACCGACTTCAAATTTACTCCCTTTCTTTCCTTCCTTCCTTTCTTTTCTTTATGCAATACTACATTTAGGTTAGGAATCTCAGATTTTTTTGATAAAAATACCAGACATTTCATATCATATCTATAATTGTTACGTGCTCGTAACCAGGGTTATTATATTATAGTAATAATAACTCCTTTTGTGTAGTAATATTCAAGTTTTAATCACTATAAGTGATAGTTATAGTTATAGTTTATGCTTTACATAGATGATCATTATGAGGGGGGGTTCATTAATCATTATTAAACATTTATCCTTTAGGTACCTAACATTCCTTTTTCCTCACACTTGATAACTACACAATAAAATAAATACTGCATTCCATACTGAAAACAAACTTAATAAAAATAACCTTGATTGAAATTTGAATTCGAAATTGTTTTAATAATTTTGTTATAGTTTCATATAAAAGATATCAATCATTCTAAAAAAATTTTAAATTTTGTAAATAAGGTGAGTACGGGACGGATTGTCCGAAATACGGGACAAGTTGTCATTTTGGATTCTTTGTCGGGACAACGGGACGCTTTGTTCAAATACGAAACAAATCCGTAAAATACGGACCTAGATGTAGGATCCCTAAAGTAGATACTATCATTGATTATAGATAATAATCTATATTCAATGGTACTATATGTTATGTTATATAAGGACATAAGGTACTGCATGAAAAGTCAGACCAATACTGGCCTCTCTATCGAGGTTTTCAGTCTAAATTTGTATGTTTTTGAATCAAAGTTCGCTAAATATGAAAACATTTTTAAACTTGTTCGAATAACAACTAATTTAATTCAAGTTCCTTAACTATTTTATGCTTTGAAGCGAATTGATCAGATCGCTACCTCATTCAAAAACACGAAAAATCAAATTTGGTGACGTTCCAATATTTTCGTTGTCTTCGGCAAATAACTCGAAAAATAATCAAAATATAAAAAATGTTTCAAATAAAATATATTTAAAAACAAAAAACTTAAACTGACTTTAAAAACCGGAGCACTGATCCTTCTACACAAAAACGTCATCACAAATTTCAAAGTTTTAAAATTTTGTTTTTGTTTTTGGTTGTAACTCAAAAAGTAAGCAACATTTTGGGAAAAAAAACTGGGACCAAAGTACCATCGGAGTCCATAGACCTACCAGAAAAATTATTAACTTTAAAAATCGGAGCATTTCTTTAACCAGAAAATGTGTTCACAAAAAAATATTGTAAAAATAATACATTCTTCGCTGCGCTCAGAATCTAATAACAAGTTCTTATTTTTAATAAAAAAAATAATTAATTTACGTAGTCGGACGTCAAAATTTGTACTTACTATAAACGTTGTACAATAAACATAAGAATGTTAAGATGATTTATAAAATTATAAATTAATTTAAAAGTGGACCATGTTCCATTTGCATTAAAAGAAACAGCGTCTGACTACATCTACCGATTTTACTTTAGTTAAAAATAAGAATATATTATTTTCTTAAATTTTTTTTGTAGCCCGATTTTAGTTTTTTAAACTTATTTTTTATAATAGAAAACAAAATGAGTTTCTCCTAGCTGTAACTTGTAGACGGTATTTAATATTACCTACTATACGTCCTACTTAACTACTTAATTTTAAAAATATGATAAGTTTCAGATATTTTTTTATAGGAAGACGGAAGTATTTTTTTTTCGCTGAATATAACAACTATTTGATTAAAAAAATAAACCGTGTTCCATTATATATTGATGGTATTGTTATTATACTTACTTATGGAGATAAAATGGGAGTATAAAACGGCTTCATCCATGAGATTGCTGTTACTATTACTATAGGTAATAATTATAATATAATATAATATCTATTGAGAAAATATGTGTAGGTAATTAATATCTATAATCAACAATCAATGGTATAAACTATATTTTTATTGATAGTTACTTGAAGTAGTTTTTGTTTAACTTTTAGTTGAAATTTTAAATAGGTAAGTGTAGTAGTATTACTATATGTTTTTAATTTTATTATACATTTACAATAAAATGTATACAAAAAATAAGTTAGTAAATTTGCAGATACCAGTTTTAATTCTTATTAAATTTCAACTATTCACAGTATTATATATAATATATAATACTCAAACAAGAATTTTATTTTTTTAGATGTATACATATTATAGAAGGTACCTAACTAATAATAAATAAACAGGTTAAAAACTA
>CM029358.1:37318466-37346171 GCA_017140985.1 Hormaphis cornu | reverse complement strand
CTCAATTATATTTGTTAATTTTTTTTTTTTCTATGCTAATAGCCAGCAGTAGGTAAGTATAATTGTTTTCATTTGCATTCCTCGCTTTTTGATTTCAGATAACATTTATTTAGTACCTGTAATTAAATTATCATTTAGTATTTTACACATTGATATTTTTTAGATTCTTGGCGAAACGTTTTATTGTTTAGACTATTTAAAGTACTTATTTCAAAATAATTAATTAGCATTTGATGATGATATGAGGTATCAGTGGCATGCCCAGATTTTTCTAAGATAAGCTCATGAAATAAATTATAAATTTAACACTCAATGTAGACCTATAGTTATGAAAATTGAGAACGTAATGCCGTTCTTATAGCTAGTATTTTTTTTTAAATATTTGTAAAAAAAAAAAATCTTGATAATTATGTTATAAGTTCATAGTTAGTATACCTAGTCCTAACTCCCTAGAACACTGTAAAAATTTTATGGGTAAATTGCAATAGGGTGTATTTATGGTTTTGAACTGAAAAAGGTCTATTAAAGCTTACCAAGTGACATGCGTTAAGAGTTATGACAAATTACCGGAGTTAATTACCATACCTAGTGGCTACTGAATAGTGTGTACCGTGTAGATTTTTTTTTTACTAATTATAAAATTGAACTATTTTTATAATATGAAGTGTATATTGAAACAAAAAATTGTATAGACAATTTTATAAATTGTAATTAATATAAATACCAACTTACGTCTACCTATTGTATGTATGTCTCTATATAGTTAGGTAGATAACTTATTATATAGACCACATAGAGGTAGTCTTAGAGTTAGTTGTACATATATTTATAAGAATAAAAAAAGGGAACCAAGTAAAACTGAATATTTTCTGAAGTTGCTAGATTCTAGAAGTCAAAATGATAAAAAATAAGCAATGTGGCTAACAGTATAAGCCATCGACAAGGATGGAAAAATGTGTTTGAATCAGCAGTAAGCTGTCTAAATGTTGTGTAAAAGATAATAATATATTAAAATGTGAAAATGAACAAAACTAATTTTCTTATTATACTTATACAAATAAAATAATTGTATTTTGTCTTTTTACTATACCTAATAAAAAATAATTTATATATATTAGGTAACTATATAAGTACAACCAAAAAAAATATAAATTTTTAGGTAACAATTAATTTTGGTACTTAATCAAATATTTATATTAAGTGATGTGGAATCAAAATTTATAAATTTACTATTTATTAGTGAGAACATTCTTTGAAGTTTGAATTCAAGAACACAGCATAATATGCTCATATTATGAGCACAATAATCGTGTTGGTTTTGATAAGATAAGAGTATATAAATATATACACGTACCATGGTCAATTTACTATACCTACTTCTTTTGTCTACCCAATGTCTAATGATGTAATGTAATATACCTTTCTGTTGACGACAATAGATTTTTTTTTAACGGACAGTTTTCTTCTATTCCAATCAAAATATCTTTGTATTTTTTTAGTACATTTATCTAGTCGTCAATCTTTTGATACCTATTTCAAACGTTGCTACGATCTCTTGTGAATGTTCTACAAAAAATAGGTACCTATTTAGGTTAAAAATAATTAAAATTGATTATAAAATTCTCATCACGTTTGTATTTCATCCGTTTTAACTATTTGAACAATTTTCAATTAGTTTAAAGTAACAGTTTTTTCTTAAACTATTATGTATAAAAAAAAAAAAACGAACAAAAGTATAATATAGGTATATATTGTAACAATTGTACAGTTTTAATTTTTTTCAATGTTCTGTGTTTATTGTTTAATGTAGGTACATTGTAGAAAGTTTGGAAATAAAATAGGTATACTATGTAAAATTATTTTTTGTTTTATATATCTATAAAAATATACCTATTGTTAAGCTAATGTTTTGATTTTTCAAAATTAAAATTAAAGGCTTATAAAACAAAAACCGTCAACTGTCGGTTCTATATTTTGCTTAAAAATGGTCAAAAACGAATTTTATTTTAAAGACAAATTCATTGTCTTTATTAAAGACCAGCAAAATGATAAATGTTGTAAACATTACACCTTTAAATATAAAGCATGGCTAATTAACTTAGTTAATAAGTTATTTAAAGTTATTTAGCCATGATAGAAGGTATGTTAAACGTAGTCTTTATACTATCTGTAATATTAAAATGTATTGCATCACAAATTAAAGAGTTGCATATAACTTGAGTTACCTCATATTTTATAATAATATAAAATTTACTGTTAAAATGTTTCAACTATTTACGCACTTCCCCACGTACAAAAATGATAAAAACTCCTATCAGTACTATATAACAATAATTTGCCAGTATAGCAAGAATAATAGCTATGATTTTATGATTTATCAACATTGAACTCTTATAATTTGTGCGTGTAATATAGTACCAAAGATGAAAGAATAGATGAAATTTCATCTATTCTGTGGTAGTAACTATACAATGTTCATGTAATTATTATTTAACCCTCTTATAAGTTATACTCAGACATAATAGAAATTATTTTTATAGTTTATAAATAATATTATTATGACGTCTATTTATTATTCTAATTCTGTGATTATACTGTAATTTTTATTTTTTGTAAGGCTAGTTTATAGTTCTTCTAAATTACCTAACAGTATTTCTAAATTTTAATGTACATGATTATAACATTTAGTGACTATAGTCTCTATAGTCTTTATAGTCTCTATACAGACTAAAGGTATTCCATTCCACGAGAGACTAATCAGTCCACCCAGGGGCGTAACTATAGGACCTCTTTTTGTGGAGCGATTTGAATATTTCTCAATAATAACAAGAAAAACACGTATCTTTGTTTTTATTCGTGGCGTAAATGTCAATTATAGCTGCAACATAATATTGAACATGATCATAAAGACAAAACCACAGTGGTTTAACTACAGTTTACCATTCATGGTACTTACACTTAGCAGTTAACCTGTTACAGTTTAAATAACTTGATGACGTTTCTTTTCTCCAAATGTTTAACTCTGTTGTTGTCTAATGTAAGTAATGTCTGTCAAGTTCTGATGAGTAAAATGACAATTTTATTAATAAACAAAGTGATTAGTTATATTGTATACTTACTTGCCTACCTTACTTAATAAAATTGTAATGCACTAATTGTACTAAGAATAAATAACTCCAGAAAAAAAAAAAGATTCTGGCCTTCTTGCTTTGTTTTTCACTAATTGTAGATAAGCATCTAACTAATTATTGATTTTAAAAGTGAACGATAGTCAAAAAATACAGAACAGGTACTTATTTTGGTATAAGTCATGAGTATAAATACTGCAACGTGACTCGTTAGCAAGTAAATACATTATATATCGTGCAGACATATTGTGTAAATAAACGTATTAGATAGGTACAAATTTACAATACCTACCGACATATTAATTTATTACTTGTAAATGAATTATTACTTTAGGAGTAAATTGTCGTTATCCATCAGACATTATATTGCTATCATTTGTACACACATATAGGCTATAGAATAGTCGCAAACTATATAAAATATAGTTTGTGGTATAGAGCTGCCTGCATACGTGTTATTTTACAAAAAAAAACCTACTTGGCATATAATAATACTAGAATATAGATAATAATTTATAAACATCGCGTAAAAACTCCGTAGAAACATTTCATATTACCTTCATCATAACTGCAGTCTATTTTAGTAGATATAGATAATAAATCAAATAACAAAATTAAAAAAAGCCGGAATCACTCTAAGTCGCGTGGGTATAGTTAGAAACGATTCTGAGTGAACTCAGTGACTCAAATAGCGAAATAAAGAGAATAGGTACATAAATAAATTAGTCACAAAATTTAGTTTAGTTTATTAATTTAAATTACGTGTGAACATTTCAAACCATTTGGATCATTATATTTGAAGAGTTATTACGTTTTTGTATCAATTGCACAACAGTGCGTAATTTCATTGTTATAATCAAGATAACACCGTTTTTCAATACTTTTTTTGTACGCATTCAGAATCTATAGGTTCGTGGATTCGTCTGAAATTTTTTTTTTAGATAGCAAATTTTGTTTTACATAACATGTACAATTTTCAAATAATAAATAACAAATTTATGTCTGTAACGAATTTTTTTCCAAAAATAGTCAAAGATATGACTGACAAAGTTTCGAACATTTTCCAACTTTAAACGACTAAATATAAAAATTGTGACTTTATATATTTAAAATTTGTTGTGGAAAATTAAATTTTTATCGAACGAAAATTTAAAAAAAAAAAAGAAAGTTTTCGAGAATTTCAAAATTCTATACTTAGTTAAAACATTTTCAAAATTTTCTGGCATTTGTATCAGACCTGTATACTACCAATTTTAATAGTACGTGAATGTTTCAGCTTATTCCGATTATTATTGTGAAAGTTATGGTCAAACACCTAAATTGATTACCAATGTCAAAAACACGTTTGCCGTAATTTTTAACGTTTTTACCTTAATTTTTACTTTTTATTGTAATTTTTTAATTTTATAGATGCTTATGTCTATGACCCCTCAAAGCACCATCTGTGTCCATGTACCTATCACTAGAGGTACTGACGTTAAAAATCGGAGCATTGTATTTAAGTAGTAATCGTGATTAGGTACATAGCGGCAGGCACGTAACCAGGGGGGAGGGCCAGGGTGGGCCGGGCACCCCTAAAAAAATCATTGGCCCTTAGCTGGCACCCCCGGAAAATCTTTCAACAAAATTTGCCCCAATTTTTTCTTATTACGCCCCTGTCTCTAGATAGTTTTTAGTGGCTGAGGCCGTTGGCCGTTGGGGGCCAAAAATATATGGCCCCCCTGTTGACAAAATCCTGGTTACGTGCCTGCATAGCGGTAAAAAAATAAAAATAAAAACACACATCATGTGAAAACCAATACATTCTTCGTTTCACTCAGAATCTAATATGAGCACAAGTATCCGGGGGTCATGACGCCTCGCGTGGGGATGGACGTGTGACGCTAATATTCAAACAGAAATATAATATTATATGGATAATACACAAGTGTGTATAATTTACGTACCTTTAGTAGATAATGTAGGTATAAATAGGTCATAGAAGTATAAATAGTATAATAATTGTATAACTAAAAGGTGTTTAAATTTTCCGTCTTTTTGGATAGTAATACAACAGAACATAAACATTAAACATATTTTATAAAACGGTTTTGTTTTACACTAACATAGGTAGGCACATAATGTTTCTATTGTTTTAAAATTTTGTCAGTTCATTAATAATTGTTATATGGTAATCTGTGGTCTTATAGATTTTTGACGTGACCATTTAGGTAGGTACAATAGGCGTAATAATTTGAAGAGCTGAAATTAAAATTTTTGGAGGGTTTATTTGGATTAAGCTTTCTGAAAGATAGGCTATTCTGTTTAATTTTTAAAAATCTGGGGTAGATTAAGACTAACTCTAGTCTCCCCAAATTGTGCCAATGCCTATTACACAATGTAAACACATGGCCTCAATTTGTCATCTGTTCAGGGCCCAGTGGCGTCGCTACACCTTTGTAGGCCTGGGGTGGAATTACTCCAAGAGGCCACCAAGAAGCAATAAATCATAGGAAACTGTGATAAGAATAAAATAAGGAAACAATTTATGAGCCATAAACAATTATTTTGTATAAAAAACAAGCCGTATTTTTATGTTTTTCATGTTATTCGGAAGGGGCCTTAAAAAAGAAAAATCAAATCCCTTTTGGAAGTTCCTAAGATTACGAGGCCCCGGATGGACCACTCCTCCCCCCTGATGAATGTCCTATTCATGTTTATAAGATCCATATGACGTTTAAAAACAAAATAAAATCTATTTTGTCATGATTATACACTACGGGCTACGCCCATAATATAAACTTTAGTGAAGGTTATACTACAGCTGTAACGATAAAATCACCTAAGTGGAGGACCAAAGATAGTTTCACTATTTCGCGATTGCGTTTCAAATTTCAATGCATATTGCATAATGATTAATGACCTATCCGTAGGCGCAATTTGAAGAGTTGAAATTAAAATTTTAGGGGGCAAATTTGTATTAAGCCCTCTACATAAGATAAGCCATCCTGTGAATTTTCTTAAAACGTTGGGGGGCGGGGGCTTAAGACTAACCAGCCCACTCAAATTGCGCCTATGGCTACCATGACGTCCGACAAAACAAACTTGTAACACGCATTGGAAAGCTATTTTGCTATTTTGTGACGTAGCATTTTACCAAATGTTTGATAAGCAAATGTATGGTAAGACCTTAATGCCTTAAACCATGAGCGAATGAAAGCGGCACGGAGCATGGTAGGTAGAGTATATAAAGGGTAAAATAATACACAGATATAAGAAATACTGGATAAGATCCTATATTCCTTATACCATGGCACGAAGCAGTATAAAATTGGACCAATGAAAACTAGAGAAATGCTTACGTCACAAATTTCTGGGCAAACTGCAGTTGGTGGATGCGCTACAATATTTTACTGTATATAATATTTTTTTATAACGTATTTTATACCGTTATTTATTAACGTCTTTGGGCTTGTACAGCGTCCGAGATATCTAACCTTTAATTTTTAAAAAAATATTTTTTTTCCTTTAAATATTTTTCCATTTGTAACACCGAATCTCGTATCTAATATCCGTTTGTATAAATGTATAATAGTTACATACATATGCACTAAGTATTTCGAGTGCACATGTAAAATAACGTTCAGACTTCTGATAGTTTTCCTGAAGCCGTGTGCGCAACAGTTCTCATTATTTCATCGGTGTCGGTGGTTGTGCGTGTGTTAACTCGTTTACAGTTTTGATTTTGCACGAGTGAAATTTAATTCACTAGATGTAACACAAAATATAGCTTAGTGATGGTGGAGGCAGCTGGAGTCTGGCCTGTTTCCAAGTAATGGCCAAGGCGAACGTCCATCAACATTATTATTAGGAACACGATTCGAGTTGAGGGACAATTCGTCTGAAAATTCAACATGAACGAAAACTGGGCGAAGGCACTGATTATTGTTGTGTCGATTGTATCTAGACTATTTTTTGGTTTTACTCCATTACTCGTTTCTAGACATTTTTTAAAAAACAATGCCACTGATTCGCTGACATCTAGACCGGTAATAAAATTTTATAACATTCAACTACTTACCTAACTAGTACCTAGGATTGAGTTCGCTAATGCATTGTATTACTATTATTTAATGTTACAGTTAGAATATTTTGTTTCATTATGTCTGAGTGTGGGCGGAGGCGTATTGCTTGCTACTTGTTTTACCCATTTAATCCCGGAGGTGAGAGAAAGCATTACGCATCAACTACGTGATTACAATCATTATCCTCTTACGGAGTTGGTGGTCTGCATGGGATTTTTTCTTGTGTACTTTGTTGAAGAGACTGTAAAGCATTTTGTCAAAAAACATAAAAAACGCTGTAAAGCAAAAACTACACAGCAATGTGACAGACTGCTATGGACCAATAGTCAGTTGACAGCGGTCAAGTCTGCCGATGATCTAAATTCTGTAAGCGTAGATCAAGGGAATGGAACTCCCGATTGCCAAATAGAACAAAATAACAATGAGATGTCTCATGTGCATAATCTAAGAAGTCTATTTGTTGTACTCGCATTATCATTTCATTCAATAATGGAAGGACTAGCCATTGGTCTAGAACAAAACGTGGATGATATGATTTTCTTGTTTATAGCAGTTTCTATTCATGAATGTACAATACTGTTTTGTATTGGTATCAAGTTGGTTACTTCTTGTTCATCGTTAACAAATATTGTGTTGAATATCATTGTTCTTACTATGGTATCACCTTGTGGTAAGTTATTAATGACGTTATTTACCTAAACCTATAATCAAATTTATTGCTGTATTTTCAGTCCTTATTAATCAAATGTATCTATTTTTGGAACTAATCTAGTTTACTGGACACTTAATATTGTGGATTTTTATTATTGATTTTATGTAGTTTATAATGACAAAAATAATGGTGCAACTAGAATAATCCGGTCAGACTTGATTCCTAAATTTTAAAAACTTGGTCAATGATGAGTAGTTAGGAATTACAATATGTAACAGTCAATAGGTATTGGGATAAATATTTCATTAAAAAAGAAGCTCCCACGCTAAATATTAAAATTTTGTTTTTTCAAAATATGTTTTTGCATGTACCTAATACAAAAATTTAAAAATAACAACAAACTTCATTTAAAAATTACAAACGTATAAAGATCACCAGTATCGGCACAATACACAGACACATATAATTTCCATCAATTTTTACTTTTAAAACTAGGGTATTTTCATGTTGGTGGAGCTAGGTTTTTGATGAGATTAGATTACGCAAAAAAGATGAGGTTTGGATTCAAAAAGTATAATATACTAACTGAGGTGAGATGGGTTGCAGAGGAATAGCAAGAAAAAGTGTTACCTTGCACTTAAAATAAATTTTCAAGAGAAAAAAATAAAAAACCACAATGTCACCGCGGTTATAATTATTTACATTATTCTAAAATAAGTACCTTATTGAACATTCAAAATATAGGACAATGAAAATAATAACTTTTATAGAATCAAATTGGCAAATTAAGTACTGAATGGTTGCAGGTCATGTACCTGTTGACAATCTTTGTGTATCTTAACTTTTTAACTAAGTGCTGACAAGCATAATTTGCATATATTTGTTATCAACATGAAAAATGATATTGATTAAAAAAAAAATCAAAAATATTTAATTCTATGAATTATTTAGTTATTAAAAAAGTGTGCGTTATAGATAAATCAATTTTTATCAAGTTTTTCAAAAATAACTTAAAAACAAAGTTGTTACAACCTTTTTTTTTACATTCTATTGTACTTGCATCCAAAAACACATATTTTGAAAGTATTAACTTAATTAAATTGCATGGCAGCCAAATTGCATTTGTTGTTTTATAATTTTTAATACATGTTTTCCCCTCCAGCTCATTGTGTTCGACAATTGTTCCCAAAATATACAAATATGATACAATTTTATAGTAAAAATTAAGATGAAAATTGTATTACATACTGTCAAAAAAAAAAAAAAATAACCATAAATATATAGGTATTGTTAATTATTAATTTTTATTTATTTAAATTTAATGATTACATGACTGTATTACATTACTCAACTAATTAATTTGTTAAAATGTTAAACTGAAACTTGATACCTACTTCCTAACTATTTTAAACTATTATTTAATACTTAATTACAAAATATTTTTTGTGTAAATTTTTTCTATACCTGCACTTCATATTTGAATATTATTAAATTTGTTTACTACATTTGCATTATAAAATTCAATTATAATTTTATGCAAGTGTTGTGACCATTACTTATAAATTTTTATCAGTCTCCTAATAAATTTTTTTTCGTTATTTCAATACCTTATGTGTTAATTGTACTCAGTCTCCATCCACCTAAAAAAGTTTCATGTTTTCTTTTTACAACAATTTTATTTTACTGAATGAAATCATAAATCAAACATATTTTGTAATACCCAAAATGAAAATTAATGAAAAAAACATTTTTTTTTAAGCTAAATAAATATATGTAAAAAAGCACATTCCAATCGTGTGAATATGTCAACAAATTTGAACTAGTTTTAAATAAGTTATTAGTTGTTGCCAAAAATAATTATTCAAAAACTAAATGTCTATTACTCTAAATTTTGTGAACCTATTTCTTGAATTTTTCAACCACATGGGAAACTGTGTTTTAAATTGAATTAAAGTCTTAAAACTAAAGCTTATGTACTACTTACAATTAGTAATAATGTTTTCAATGTCGATATTGTTCCCAATCACATGCTGCTACAGTTCAGTTCAAACTTTGTCTTAAATAAGTACTGATTTTTTATCATCCAAAATAAGAAATGATTAAATAAATAATAATATTATACGTACAATTCGAAGTGAGATGATGTTAAGTAATGGGGAACAAATAACTACATAATAATGGTAATGAATGCATACTTACTAGAAACTTATTTTAGACTTTTTACATCGTTTATGTTTTTCATTTAAGTTTGTTATTTAGGTTTTTCTTAAACTTGTTATAGGCTCAAATTGGGTTAGCAAGTTACTGTATTTAACTTGGTGGGTAATTTTGCTTTTGGGATGAAGTACCTTGTGTAAATTTGTTTTTAAATTTTGGATCTGATTTATTGGTACTAAACCGGTTAACAAAATAAAGATCAATATTGGTTATGTACTTAATTAGCAATAAAACTTAAAACTACCTATTTAATGATAAAAAAATATTGTTTCTTATACAATGAACACAAGTATAAAGTTGATTTATTTATAAGAAATAGGTATAAGAGGTACAATGATAATGACGTTTATTTTATTATTGTTATATTGATACAAAAATTGGTTTTAAAATAAGCATTTTTACGATACATTATAATTCTTTAATAAATATTAAGTATTATTTTGAAATTGAAAAATGTGATGCAATGTTTTAGGTATTTTGTTAGGATCATTATTGACATCAGATGTGTCAAATTTGAATAGAAGTCATCACACAATACCAAATGCCACTTTACAAGGCTTAGCTGCCGGTACAATCTTATATGTTACATTTTTTGAAGTGCTTGACAGAGAAAAAAAAAAAGATACTGCTCCTGGTTTGCTCAAATTATTGTGTACTTTGATTGGGTTTTTTATTATGGTTGTAATCGAATTGTATGGTAGGTACTTATTTATTTTATATTGATCAAAAATTAAAGTCTAAAATTTCATTTTGCAGGACATCAACATGGTATTGACAGCCCAACACAAGAAAATTGTTCCATCCCATTTCATGATCATAATTAGTGTTCCTTGGTGTGGGAATTTTATTAATTTTAATCATTTCTGATGTATTTGTTACCAGACATTAAAATAATCCTGTGTTGGTAATAAATAATAATAATAACTAGTTAGTCTATCATGCTTGTTTAGCATATGTTACATATTCTAGTTTTACAGTTAATAAAATAATTTTGAAACTATTTCCATTCAATTACTCGCCTGGCATTAAGACTAAACTAAGTTCTCAAACGAATCATTTTTTAATGATTCCATTTTATCAATTTAATGTGTAAATACATACGAAATAATGTTCTCTTATGGATTAATATTTTTATCATAATGAATGTGTACTTTACATTATTTATACATTTTTGACTTGAAATGAGTTTAGTGTTTTAAAAACTAAAACAATCATGATTTTGGTTTGTTTGTAACAATATTTTTTCAGTTTCAGTATTTTCACATAGTTTAATATGTTTTAGATCATGTTATACAGTTGTATGCATAAACATTTTTTTAAATTTTATTATTTATTTGTATTTAAATTTTAAATGTAATAACCAACTATAATGTCAATTGAAACTAAGTAAAATTAATTATTCAATGGGTCCTAATAATGTGTTGTTATAACTTTTTATACAACAAATGAATAATTATGGTTAATTGTTCATTATTTTTTAAATGAAAAATATTCGTTATCGTTAAAATTTTGTTCAATTTTTTTTAATGTTTTGTTATCAGATTTGTGAAAATTGTATGGTACGTACAAATAAACATTTTTAAGAAAATTCAATTGACTTGTTACTTGTTGTTCTGTTGTTACTAAGTTTCCTATTCGTAACCTATTTCTTTTGTAAAATAATTATATAATTAATAACTGTTTATATTTGGTTTTTAGTAAAGACTTACATAATACTCAAATTTAGAAGCACTGACAATTTAATTTTAAAAAGGAAGGGCGTAAATTTCTAGGTCGTGATGCTGTGGGTCATTGTTTTTTAAGGTTTAGTCATAATTTGTTATCAATTAGAAATCGTTAACAAAAATAGCATTTCTGAGCAAAGCTTGGTTTACGCTTTAATTATATTTTGCTTAAAATAAACAAATAGTTATGTAATAAAATGCATGTTTTCTTAGTTTAAGAGTATGATAAGAAAAATTGTTTACACTCAAAATAAATACGGTAAGATATTAGGAAAAGTCAAGAATATGATAAGAGTAGTTTTTTTAAATGTATATTTAATAATTTATACTCAGTTAAGTAAAAAATAAAATTATTTTCAATAATTGTTGCTATTTAGTATTTACTCTAATGGCTTTAAATCAAATAACACACACAGTCGAGAAATTTAAAGTTAAATGATAGATATCTAATAACCAAACATATATACATCTATATTTATAAAATGGTTTTATCGTGTTCTTCAGCTTTTAAATGATTAATAGCATTTATTGTCCACGCGTCTTTGACCCCTTCAGTGTATTCTCTAATGAATCTATAGTTTAACACATATATACTACTTTTTAATTCTTTCTGTATGTCTATTTCTTCGGACCTTTTTTTGATTTCTTCTAAATTGTGAATAGCATGGTAACACATTGTAATCTCAACAAAACGTCTGTCTTGCACTGGAAAATTAAAATGAAATTATAAATAAATTGACTTATAAATGCATATATTTTGCCGGTATTATTTAATTCTTTACAAATTGACAAGATTTGGTAAGTGAACAACGTATAACGAACAAATAAAAAATGATGTAAGGTTGTAGTAAAAATTATGAAAAAAATTTATTTAATTTAAAATGTATCTAGATACATTATAATAGTATCATAATAGTCAAAAGGGGCAAGACATTATTATTTTCTAAGACTACAGAGCCCAAACAATGAGAATCGTACGTAATTTGTTCTAATAAAGTTCTAAACTTTGAATAATTGCGTTAAGGTTTGAAAGGTCGCTGTCGACTGTCAACGGGGAAAAGAATAAAAATAATACACTGCCCGTAGACCGAAACTTACACTTAGCATCATTGAAAATATCCAGTTGGATAGGCAAATACAAATATATGTCGTCTTCGTCAAACGCCATGTCTTTGACTTCCTCCTCGTCCAGATTCAATGCGATTGATTCAATTTGTTCTAGCACATCCTTGGTGACTAACCCTTGAAGGGTGGAAAAGTCTCGTCTGGCAATGCAGCCGGATACTACGCCCACGGCCTGAAAATGTACGAAAGGCTAGAGTTAACAACGGTCACGTTGGCGGACCCGACACGGTGAGAATTGTTACCAGTCTAGAGTTCTTGGAGAACTCTTGGAGACTGAAGTCTTTGTCGTACTGCGGTTTGATAATCAGATACGAGTACAGCAGGGCTTTGACGGACTTAAACAGATTGGGCCACACCACGGGCGGGAACTCCGGAACTTCGGGAAACGGCCTGTAGTTCTTGCAATAGTATTTGCGACCGATGCCGTCAGCGTTGGGTCGCGGAAGAGGCGACTGCCGTTTCCCCGGGCCGGGGCTCGCGGGGGCGTCTCGACTGAACAGTTGGTGGGCGAACGTCGTTCCTAGCGTAAAGTTTTTGCTCAACACGCCTACTACGTCCACGTTTAGCGATCTGCTCAAGTCGCGTATAGCCGCGAATTTTTTACATAAAATGGTCGAATACATTGCCGTCATCGGGCGCAAACAACACTGTGTTACGTACGAAGCATGAATCACCGGGTGGGAATCGTTGAGCAGTTTTTGTAGGCAGATTGTAATTTGTAAAACTTCCAACTTGAACTATAAAAAATAGTGCCTATACATATAGTTATACGTGCCTCAGTTAAAAGTTTGATTTTTAAAAAATACAAATTTAAATACACTTTAACAGTGATAATAATTATCACGATTATTATCATTCAATTTTCAAATTTAATTACCACAAGTGAAGACAGAAGTGTTTTTACTTTTTCTCTATATATCTTTATAATCATTATAAAGTTTTGATAGAAAATTTGTGTAACGCTCATTTTACCCGAAAATTATTTTTGATCATGTTCCATAACTTACCATTGCCGCGGTATTAGTATTGTATATATATATATATTTTTTTTTAATACTGCTGTCTTCGGCATGACTTCGATAGAAGTGAAAGAAGTCGTTGAACATCCAATAAAGTTAAGAGGTGAACATCTTATAGCACATCTTAGTAAAGTGTTAGGTTTCTGTCACTGTCCAAAGAAAAATAGTAAAATATGTAGGGCATAATTGATGTGTGTTTGATTTCCAATAGTGATGCGCCTCGGCAAACCAGTGATGTTCAACTCCAAGGTAGTCACGTGCGATTCAAAAGACTTACCCGGAACTGTGTTGAACACGCATTTAAAAAACGATGTGACCACATTGGCTAACGCTGAAACGTTGGCCGCTGGATCTTTTCTCATGGTTCCCAATGTTCTAGAGTGAGTGAATGTTGATTAGTCCTTTTGATTGATAAATTTTTAAATGCATTTTAACGTGTCCTAGAAATTTGTACCTCGGCGAAACTTTTTTGTGTTACATTTACTTGAAGAATGAAAGTTCACAGACAATACAAGATATAATTTTGAAAGCAGAGATAGACACTGCTACCTCTCACATACCCATTTTGGGACCAAAAGCATTTCCCAAGTTGGACCCTTACGCTTCAATTGATGTCATTGTAAAGCACGAGGTCAAAGAATATGGGAGTGTCAAGTAATTTTATAATAACATGTGCTCTCTTACAGATTTTTCTACAGGGTATAATTTTTTGATTTTTAGTAAATTGATTTGTCAAGTAGAGTATGGCAGGAAACATTCTTTTGAAACAATATTCAGCTATAGAGTTCCAAAACCTTTGGATCTGAAAACAAAGTTTTACAACACAGTAGTAAGTTAAAATTAAAATTTTTCATAACTGCTACCCAGATTTTTCAAAAAAATATTTTGAAGTGAAATTTTTATTCTATAAGTAATGAGTATATAGTAATAAGTAATAAGTTGGCTTTTACTATTGGTACAGTGTCGTAAAGCTAAGTGACACTGAGTCTCGCAGAGTGGTGACAAAAAAAAACTTTTTTATATTGGTGTATTGAAAAGAGTAAACAAGTATAAAAATGTGTAAGAGTAAAAAAAATTTTAATTATTATGTATAAAAAAATTTCCCAACAGTTTAAATGCTTGTTATTACATTAGTTTGGCACCATCCTTTTGTTTCACTCACACAATAATATAGATTTAGATTTGCTTTAAAGTGCACTTTTAAGTGAACCCTAAATATTTCAGAAAAGTTCTCACAGTTCTTAAGTATTGATAACCACTATGGTCAGTTGATTGACAAAACAAATTATTTGAATACAGGGTTTTAACAGATGTTTTAATGTTTGATGGAAAAGTAAGTAATAAATGCCAGCAAAAAAAAATATCTACATGGCGGGTCCCTTCCTCCTCATCCTAGACATTTTTCTTTTTACAGTTAAACTGCTCGTGCCAGTATTATTTTCTCAAACTTTGTGTGTTGTGTTAATATTAAGTTGGATAGAATTTTGAATTCAAAACTAAGCTTTTTTTGTGCTATCATTCTTAAAACAATACTAGCGTTTTGTATAAAAATAAACAGGTCATAAACTGCAAATTTTATTGAGTGTTTCAAATGTTAATATGTCCCCGGTATCTGTATCTATTACATTTTTTTAATTGTTTTATTCTAGACTGATGAAGTATATCTTGAAGTTCAAGTCCAGAATATAATGTCTACTCCTATCACATTAGAAAAATTTAACTTAGAACCATCAATCGGTTATAATGGTGATGATTATAATTATTATTTTTAATTCAAAATATATTATTTAAGTATAGTAATATAAATCTTATTTATAGTCAACTCGATGAATCATTTACTTGACTACCCTGAACATAAATCTGTATTTGGTGATTTGGATTTATTAGACGTGAAAGAAACACGTCAATATATGTATAAGTTAAGTTTGGACGAAACTGCTGAACAAAATCCTTCAAGGACAAATAACCTGGGAAAATTGGATATATTATGGCGTTCTAATATGGGTACTAAAGGACAAATCCAATCAAGCCCATTAGTGAGACAGGTACTTAAATAATAAGTTTAATTTTTATTTAAATGTAAATAAAGTTAGTATATTTTGTTATTTATCAAAATAATAGTTTATATATTTTTCTGAAAAATTACAACGTTTCACTATTCTCATGTATTGTGTTTTGACTGTTTAATGTTTGCAGGTCCCAGAAGTAGATGACATAACATTTACCATAACATATTTGCCTGATATGGTTTTTTGTGAAGAACAATTTGACTTCACATGTTCAATAAAAAACAACAGGTAACTTCAAACAAATATAACTGAACTATAATCATAATATATTTTAAGAATTATCAAATAATACGAAAGTTGCAACAAATTGTCAGATGTATCTAAAAGATTAAGAACAGGCCCTGAGTGTAGTCCTTGGTTCTATGATAGGCGGTTCTGAAAGTGAATCAAAATAAAAAAAATCGGCAAAACTGAAATGATTTTTAAATTTTTTATTGGTTTATTGTTAGTCATAGTAAATTTTTTTTTAAATCTGGCTGTATGAAAAAAAAAATTGATTGAGTGATAAAATCTCCCAAAAAAAGTCAATTTTAAAGTTGATAAATTGACAACAAATAATCGATTAAAATTGGAAAATATAAAATAAAACAGTAAGGAGTGGTGAAGTAAGTGGTATTAAGTCTTTGCTATTATTGCTAAAATGTGTACGATACTAACATTATGTAATATCTACTAATAAATACTAAATACTTACACCAGTCAATGTAAAGATAATTTTTTTTTAAAAAATTAATTATTAAAGAGTCTATTTAATGTTTGTCCATTTACATTAATAATGAAAATAGAAGTATTGAAAATAGTCTTTATGAAGTAATTATTATTAAGAAAAACTCCTTAGGTAGTATGGTCTACTAAACTTGTGAAACTGCATTAAATAGTGCTACTAAGTAAGACATTTTGTTTACCTATTTTAGAAACCGCGACATGCAACTAGTAGTCGAAGTTAATAATGAAGAAGATAGCAATCTTGCTTGGACTATGGTTTCTGGTGTACAATTAAGACTTTTACCTCCATATTCTACTATTAAAACAGTATTTTCTATGGTGGCGCTGAATCATGGCTTACAAGTAACAATATACTCAAATTTGAAATTTATTTATATATTTTAAGTATTAATTAATTTTTTTATTTCTATGCATCAGATAATTTCGGGAATAAAATTAAAAGAATTGATACTCAACCGTACATACACATACAACAACTTTGGTCATGTTTTTGTTGCTCAAAACCACGAGTAAACATATGATGACATTAATGCTAATCGTTTTCTGTGATATATTTAAATAAAAATGATTAATTAACAATACAGGCAAAGTGATATGATAGAGTGGATTGTAACACTTATCAGTTTTTTGTTTTATAAATATACCTACAATGGTGTTTGTTTGTTTTTGTACATTGTAGTATTGTATTAAATACACACTATTCAGTTGTGTAATCATTATGTTTTTATTGAAAAAATAGTTAATTGATATGTGTAAAAATAGTTTATTTATATATTTATTTGTATACATATTATATATATATTTAACATTTTATTTTGATCAGATATATTTAAAGTATTAAAAATAAATTTTGTTTTGATCTTTAAAATGCATTAAATCACAATAATTTTTAATAAAAGTCAAGAAATTGAACAAGTATTGCACACTTAATACTATTACAAAACGCGTCACAATAACCAGTACCAAATACCACTAAAATAATAGTATAAGAAGATTATTGGTTTTATATGTTGAGCATTATTATTTTATAGTAAATTTTTATTTTTTTTTAAAAACATGCACAATTAGTCTTATTTTTTTAGTTAAAAATATTGTACTCATAAAAATAAAAATTAAGTGAGTAAAATGTAAATGAAAAGAGTAATAACACCCTATCAATAGTAAACATTAGTGTTTCTTTTTTTTTTTTTTTATTTAATTTACATCCTTAAAACCAAGTTGTAAGGAACACTTATAAAATACTCGTTTGGTAGAAAGAGATTTAAAAAATAAATAATTATCACAGACTACTATAAATATTGTGTTTCTTTTGGTTTATGACAGAATATGACATATACCAAAGAAATGAGATCGTAAATTAAAACGATCATGATAAATACAAGTATACCGATGTATTGGAGTATTTCCGCAATGCAAATGATTATCCGTCAAGCCATTGTATCTAAACGAAACTTAACACGCCACAACTTCACTGTTCCATCACTGCAATAAATATTAAACAACTAGTAATAAGTTAAATTGATAAATAATTGAACACGTGTGACATGCAAGGCAACGTGCAGTATGTTGTACATTAAATGAGGTACAAATAATAAAAAAACATATTGTACATTATGTACAAACACAGATTGATTTTGCTCACAATGTTAAAAAGATGGTTATTAATTAATTGGAAATATTTTGTATCGGTTAAAATTTAGTTGATTTAATTGATGACATTCAGAGAAAATATACTATGAGGAACTGTTATCAAAAAGTTTTGATTAACAAATACAAACTTTTTATTAAGAAGGTATAAATAAAATTCTGAATTTCTGAAACCGCTGCAGTTTCTGGGTACTTTCTTTAGAATTGTTCATAATAAGATTAAATATTATTTGTGAATTAGTTTGAAGTAAATGTTTATGTTTGAAGCGAGATAAATACTTGAGTAGTATTTAATATTAGAAATGCAAATTAAATTGTAAATAATAAGGTAGTTGAACGATACGATACTACAAATAATATTTAAGTGTCTCTACTTACAAATAAAATGTAACAAAAATGAATAAAAAGTTTATGATTTTTGTATTTTTGTTTAATACTCATAAATAATAATAACTATACATCTAAACATACGTATACTATATAATATATATATATACTACATATGTACATGTATAATTATTATTAACACTATATAAAAAAAAAAAAAAAAATTAAATACGTGAAATAGTTAGTACATTAGAATACAAAAAAGCCTTGGGTGGTTAGGTGTGGGTAGGCTAGAACTACCTAAACAATAATATTTATCAGTGGTGTGATGAGTCTTTAATAATAATAAAGTTTATACTTCATAATTTTTTTTTAATAAACATAACATTTAATAAACATTTTTAAATGTTACACTCAAGTCAACATAATTCTACAAATATGCGTTACAAAACTAAGTTTAGAATACACATATACATGTACAAGAATAAATACAATTATATACCACTTTTTTCAATGACAATAATTTAACATGTAAAAATAGGAACATTAAAATATGAAGAGCAGGTAAAAATGAAATGATAACAATATAATGAATAAAACATGCATTCATGCTACCTAAAAAGCATTTTGTGTACTAAGTATGTACACAAATTTAACAATACTACACTATAAACTACCAAATTTAATCAGAATAAATCATTATTAACAATAGTGATGTTACAAAGTGTTTGATTTTTGAACCCAACCAAATTAGGGGTGTTTGGTTTGATTTGAAAATTGATCTAATCGAACTCGTATCTAATAGATTGATTTGAAAATCGATCAAGAAAAATCAAACAACGGACCTAATTTAACTAAAATAAAAATGAAATTATGTATAGTATATATGAATAATATTAACATATCTTAAGTTTTGAACCACGTAATTTTTTTTTTTTTTCATTTGTAAGTATAAATACTAAATACAATTTTATGAGGTGATGTATAATATGCTATTTTGGACAACCACAGGATAGATTGTATTTACTCTCAACAATCAATATATTTTGTACACTTAACTTTTAAGTTTAATTTTATTAAAACCAATTGTACAAAGTTTAATTTTAAAATAGTAATTAGATCTCTGCACTTTATTTTTTGATTTGAAAAAAAAATATTTGAATATTTTTTTTATTTAATTTGTTATTTAATTTTTAATTAGTTATATTTGAATGGTTTGGTTTGGGTTTGAATAAAAATTGTATGTTTAAGTTTGTGAATTGTAGAAAAAGTTTGGTTAAATCACAAAAATCAGGATTTGTAACATCACTAATCAACAACTTTTATTAAAATAATTTAAAATTGATCATAAATATAAAATAATAATTTAAAAAATGATAAAACAAATTTCATAACACAAACGCAAAAAAATTTAACAAGATAACAACTAATAATCAAAGTAAAACTAACTCATATTATTATATCAAGTGTTACAAATATTCAAACGTCCAGATTGAATATACGCCCCGTAGACATTGTCATGGTCGTTGGAAATAAGATATTTTGTGCCACTTGCCACATCTTCACCTCTCCGCGACTGAAATCATCGCATACACACACCACATGCACAATTGTCCCGCCACCAAACCACCGATACAGGTTGTATACACTAATATTAAAGTAATTAACACATACTGAGCAGCGGTAAATACGTGAGTAGAATTTGTTGTGATTGCATTAATTGGAGAGTCATGAGCTTTCATTTCACCAAGGAGTGAGCATGAAGATTCCGACCACATTTTCAAAGATCCACTACGACACACACTCAATAACAATGGTTGATCAGGAACAACAGCCAGTCCACAAATCCAATCTTTATGAGCGTTGTTTATTGACTACATGACATTTGATTTAATATTGGTTAATAGTAAATACTGAATAGGTAATAAATTTAATTAATAATTGAATACTTACAGTAACTAATTCTTTTTTGTCAAGATCCCATTTTTTAATAACATAATCCCTTGAACCAGAAAATAGTATGTGATTACGTATTGCTAGTGTTTGTATTCCGTCATAATGAGGTGGTTCAAGGTTAACAGTAGGATTATATGTTCCAATGGCCTCTTTGTGAACTTCAAACATCTTAATATAATGGTCCTTTGATCCAGTAACTATTATATCTTTATCATCAAACTGACCGACTGCTAAACACATAACAGCAGCTGTGTGACCACTACTTAATTTTCCTCTAACAGTAAAACTTAAAAAAAAAAAAAAAAATTAACTCTTTTGTGACAACAATTAATATTAATTTAAATTTACCTTCTCAAATCCCAAATTTTCACTTTTTCACCTGATGCCATGTACAATGTTCTTCCGAAATTATTAAGTGCAATGTCATTTAACAAAATTTCACCAACTGGGATTTGTGATGACATTACTGAGCCATTGTTTACAATACCGGAAGAGCTAAAAAATGTAATTAGGTAGTGAGTTCACAAATTATTTGTACACCATTAGTTTACTGTTTGACTTTGTTTATCAGTGTTACCTGAGTGTTTTAATACATTTAGACAGCCGCATGTCCCAAACTTTTACATACGAAGATGTTACACTAAATACAAGTTTTGCGTATTTATCATATTTTACAGCAACAACACTATTTGGATGGCCTCCTAATGTTTGAATTTCTTTACCATAGTTAAGATCCCAAATTTTGACAGTTTTATCTATTGAAAAAAACACAAGTAATTTAGACTCGTATAAATAAATAAAATAATCAACCAACCTTTTGAGGCACTAAACAAGATTTCATCAGTAGCATGAATAGCCAAAACTGCTCTTGAATGACCTTCTGTAATATGTGTGCATACTAAAGGCGATTTTAATGAAGCCTAAAATGACAAAGGCAATATTACATAATATATTTTATAAAAAAAAAAAAAATTGTCAAATTCTTACTTTCCCTTGGTAAGGTTGAATTATTCCTTTAGAACGGTGTGGTTCAATTGGATGAATAGTACTGGATGTGAGACGAGAAAAAACATTGTCCTCGCGACTTATTGCTCGTCGATAGGAAGGTGGAGAATTTGGAGGACTTTTGTTTAATCGATCCCTGTTAGATTGAAAAAGCACCGACACCAATGAGTTAGTGTAGTTAATTTATTGAAGTGGTTTATGAAGCATAGTGCTAATAGTTGGTTTATTTAAAATTATGTATATATATATAAAAAAAATGTAATTTGGTAGTAATGAAATTAATATTAGAACTTTAAAAAGTTAATAGTTAGTAGAGGAACTCACATTGAACCAGGTTTGCCTAGTAAGTTTGTATTGGGAGCAATTATAAAAGTACCCCTTCTAATTGGACGAGGTGATATTGATTCTTGTCTTTCTATTTGTTTTTGGCCTATCACTTGTGATGGCCTATACTTGTCTGGTCTGAAAAAAATAACTTATTGAATTAATAAATGTATGTTTCAACACAAAAATGTTAATTTTACATTATAATTACTCATGACTTGTGAGTTACTCATTACCGTACTAAACAAAAAAATATTAAACCTTAGGAAAGAAGAAGCGCTTGGAACTCGTACAATCGTTTCTCGTTGTGGATGTTGTTGATCAACATTTTTTGAAGCATATAGTAGTTCTTGGGCTTGAGCAGCTCTGCGTCTATGTTTGTTTGCTCCAACATTTGAATGTGTACTACTTCTATATACAATATAATTCAAATATGAGAAAATTAGTACAACTTGTGTTCTATTGAAAATTGATTGCTCCAGAGTCTAACATAAATGAATGATTAATTGATTTAAAAGTATAAAACATTTGATTTAAAACATTTACAATAAATGCTAAATCACATATCATTGTATTAACATTATACACATTATGTAAACTACAAAATATAGTAAATAATAAAAATTTTAGCTGGTTACTAACACCATATCTGAAGGGGAGGTAGACCGCGAAGAAGATGTGGAACTCATAATAGATCTGATATCTCTGTCACTGCTGGTAGTCATACTAGCAGGAATTACACCCATACGTTCTCTACTCGACAACATATGTTCAATTAACTGTCGCTGTATTTCGTTTTCTTTTTCCAACTAAAAATTAAAGTAATAATATATGTAATATTTTTTTTTTAAAGCTAAAATAAAATAATTTAAGTTGAAAATTAAAATTATAAGTACACAAAAATAAAAATGATTAAAGTTTGTCTTTGTGATCTATAATATACATCAATTTTTTTTTAGACATAAAGACCAACCATACTTCAACCAAATTGTTTATTAAATACTAAATAGTTAATACATAAGTAAAATATACACGTACATTAAACATAAAAAAGTTTTAAAATAATGTATTCACATGCTTTAACAGTAGGAGTATGATTATAGCTTTTATAGGATGTTTACAAAAAACCTAAATGGCTTTTGAGCTGTGTAAAAAATTTGATTAGTGTTAAAATTAACTTTATTAAATACAAATAATAGTCTTCAACAATCTGTCAGCTAATAGCTATTTAAAAAGATGCTCAGGAAACTCTTATTGTTTTTAAATACATTTTATTAAACAATAAATATCTTATAGCTACTTGTTCCATTTTAGTTTCCAATTCTTTATTATTCAAATCTCTTTGAGCTGCCAAACAAGAGTTATGCAAGGACATTTGAAAAAGTTTGTCCATCACATAGATAGCATCAGGTAGGTTGTTTACACGACCACTTAACTCTAAACTCTCACTAACAGTCTGAAATACACAACAAAATAAAAATAATAGTATATACAATTGAAGACAAGCAAATACAATGAATACCTTAGAATCTTCAACTTGTAGTATATTTTCTTGTTGTTCTTTTATACTTTCATCAACATAATCTAAGTTAGCTCTTATTGCTTCAATTTCGTCTTCTATATCACGATGTAGATTACTATCACGGGGTTGTTGCACTTGAGTTTCAGCTAGTTTTTTTAGTTTGAAATCTAAGTCTGAATGCAATTTTTTTCTTTCTTGAAGTAATCTAAAAAATATTTTTGTTAAGAAAAATGTGACATTTATAGTAATTATTATTTTACCTTTCCATTTCTTTTTCTAAAGAATAGAGTGTTTGTTTGTTAAGCGTTAAAGCAGAAATATTTTTTTCAAAATTCATCCACATTTGTTTAGAATTCTTTCTAATTTGAGTAACTGTTCTACCAGATCTATTATTATTCATGACCCTGGCAGCACGGCGAAGTGCTGTGACTTCTTCTTGTTTTCTTTTCAACACAGCATCACGTACACGAGATTTGGATTCAAGATTTCTCATTCTAATCTCTGCCCTCCTTGATTCTTTCCTGAGTTGAGCTATTTCTTTAGCTTTTTTCATCTCTGCTTCATGATGTCTTGTTGCTTCTTCTTTTATTTTGTTCATTAATTTAACCTTGGTACGTTTCATATCATTTACTTCATACTTAAGAGTTCGTACTTGATTTTCATGTTGTGATTGATCTTTTAAAAGTTTGGCGTGTTCTTTTTTAGCGGATTGTAAAGATTTTAACTCTTTTTGCATAGTACTAAGTTTTCTTTCATAATCGTCTTTAACTTTTTTTACTCTTTCAGATTGATTATTATTATTGCCTAAATCATAAAATAATAACATAAATAAAAGTACAATTTATCATCAAACTAAATTTATTTAATTACCAAGAGAAGACAGAACAGTATCTCGTTCATCTTGGGTTAATTTAATCTTTGTTTGTAACTGTTGGAGTTTGTCTTCATAATGTTGTCGCAAATTAGCAAGTCTACGCTGAGACATTTCTAATTCTTCAATAAGTTTTTGTTTTAAATTTATTTCAGACGTCAAATTTGCTAGTTCTTGACTATATTGACTGTCTACACTAGCTCTCTCATTTTCTTCATCAGAAGAGTTTTCATCACTATCTGAATAAATAAATAACAGTTGAGTTTCATAACACTCACAATACAAATATTAACATTTAAAGATACATTTCTTAAAGGATCAAAGTAGATCAATACTGGTTTGTTACAAATTTATTGAATAATAGTTAAAAAAAAATATTGAATTATTTCATTGGACAGTAATAAATTATTAATTGCTTTTAACTTTATAAATTGAATTTTAATTTATATCTAAATAAGAAATTTATTCATAAATTGATTTAAACGGTAATTAAATAGTAATAATTAAATAAATACCATCAGAATCTGAAGGTTCACTTTCTGTTCCTTGAGTGGTTTTAACTGACATTAATCGTTGTAATGTCTGTTTTTCATTTTCTAACTCTTGTTTTGCTTTTGCTATTAATTCTTTTGAACTATATTCCTCGTTGCCATAACTAACAAGATTTGGTTTTGATTGAAAAGTATTTTTACGCAGCTGACCACACATATGTTCTGATTCTAATAGTTTTGCTCGTAATTCTTCAACTTCTTTTACATAACCTTGTATAACATCAGTCATATTAGATTCTATACCTGCGTCCGTATTTAACCATGCCCCTGTAGCTTTTTCAGCTAATAATTGTGTATTCTTTACAGTTATAACATCAATAGTTTCTTGCATGGCTTTTATACGAGTTCTCATATTAGCTAATTCGGTTTGTAACATTGTATTTTCAAGATGAGTATCGTTTATGCACTCTTCTCCGTTTTCATTTATTGTTCTTTTACCCTAAAACCACAAATCAAATAAATAATAAATAGGCAAGCCTATGAAGTTAAAAGTACAAACAACGTAAGATAACATTAACTAATTAGTAACACATTTTATAAATACTATAATAGACACCTGTTTGTATTCCATGATTTCTAACTGAAGCTGTTGGATTTCTTGCCGCAAAATTTGTATTGTTCTTGAAGATTTATCTTGATTTATCACTACTTTATTTTGAATATTACGCGCTCGATTGGCATACTTTAATGTATTCAACGTCTCCATAAAATCTCTGTCACTGGGCGAGACACATGCAATCATGACAGTGTGGCTGTTACCTGCACAGGTAAAACAAAAATTGCATTATTTTCTTTAAATCAAAATCATAAAATTGTAAAAATAGTTACCTCCCAGAGAATCTTGAAGTAACCTTGTAAGTTTAGAGTCTCTGTAAGGCACGTGGAGAGCTTTTTTAGATCTGTCACCAAGCGCTGAAATAACGTTTCCTAACGCTAATAAACCACAATTGATAGATATCCCTTCCTTAGCTCTATCTCCAGTAGCACCAGTACGTTTCAACCTTTCAGAGCCGGCCAAGTCAACAAAATGAAATTTAGCAGTAAGAGTTTCAAATTCACCGGAATTTTCATTGCTATTAATATTAGTACCACATTCTTCTAACGTAGATTCAGTCCCGTCATCCTGAAGTTAATTTTTTGTTTGGATATATTAAAACACAAAATTGAACGTTAACTTTAATTATACTAATGTACAGTAGGTGGTACCTCATGTTTAACAAATCGTTTTTGTTGAATATTAATCGTAAAAACAGCATGACTTCTTGACGATTGAGAATTCATTGCTGTTGCTGCAGTTGTACGAGATAAAGCTCCTTGCCGCAAATAAGATAATGCATCAGAAGCTGAATTTATAGTTTTCCATGACACACCAGTCACATAAATATTATGTTGCACATCTTCATGAATACGAATACCACTTTTAGTCTAAATAAAAAATGAAACAGTAGTTTTTTATGGTTGATATGAAACTATTATCAATTTACTTTGGCTGTAGAATAATCAATGGCAGTATCAAATAAATCAATAATTTCTTCGTTATATATTTCTATAAATTGAGCAGTGACCGTGAAGAAAGGAGGAGGGTCTCCTACGTCCAGCGATTTTTGTTTTATTGTTTGTATTCCGTCAAACAGTTGATGGATAGCCCGAGGAATAATGCCTACGGTGGACGGATTTGCGTCATCAGTATTTTCCAGATCAAAACCAGTACCCATTGTGTACGTTTTACCAGATCCAGTCTAAAAAAATGTTAAATCTGTTAATATTTAAAACACAGAAGCACTGGTTATTTATCATTAGAAATACCTGGCCGTATGCAAGGATTGTCGCATTATATCCTTGTAACGCGCCAGTAACAAGGCTCGACGCACAGTTCTCATAAATGGTTTGCTGGTTCTCGTGTGTGTCATACACAAAGTCATAGGTAAATGATTTATCAGAACCCAATGTCACTTGAGGTTCGCCAGGAGTTACATTAGTGCAAATGCGACACCCGTCAATCACTTCACGAGCAATTTGAGGCCGTATCCTAAAACAATTAAAAGTTAAATTATCCTACTAGGTACGTATCAGCTCTCAAGGTGGGTATGTCATAAAAGAAAAAGTGAATGATCTAATAAAAAATTTTGGCTATTGATTAGTAGATAAGTATAAAAGCTAATTGAATATTACCTATAGCCGCTGTAGGGGTACCCAACCTAGTTAAAAATATATAATATAATATAATATATATATATACAATTTTTTTTCCATGTAAATAATATAATGTTGACCTCAAGACAAAATAAAATCATCAAAATAAAAACGGAAAGGAAATGAATATCCAGTCATTACCATAAATGGAAAAACCGCTAGTTCCCCCACACGAGAAATTCACTTTTGCCACTCCTAGCCAGTAGTCATCCATTCACTGGGATGAGCTTCGTCAGCTTTTGTCGTACACCTAAACAGTGAAGGCCGTACGGCCCGTTAAGGATTTACTATACACTGTACCTGCCCGCCATGGAAACTTTAAGAAACTGACCGAAGGACGGTAAATTGGTATATAGACTGCATATAGTTATTACCTATACCTGCTGTACGGCTGTACCGCTTATAGAGTTTGTAGATATAACACTTGTGTACGCAGCCCAAGCAACAAATTATAGTAAACGCAGAACATGACGAGGTACTTTGTGTGTGTGAAAAAAATTAAAAACAAAACATTTGCTCACCTCACGGCTACTTTCACGGACGATTCGTCTTCCAAAATCGACATGATTATGAGAAAAAAAAAAA
>CM029358.1:37274437-37313466 GCA_017140985.1 Hormaphis cornu | reverse complement strand
GGGGGGGCTATAGCCCCCTTAGCCCACCCCCTGGCTACGCCACTGGTCCTAGCCCCTAGGAGCTATACAAAGTGTACCTATGTAGAGTGTAAACCGTATGCACACCTATTTATTACTGGTATCTAACTATTTGTTTGAGTTTTTAGTTTTTATTTTTTTCTTGTGTTTACTTTTGTGTTTGTCATTTAAATATATTATTTTGACAAGTCGTACAAAAAAAAAAAAAATACAACTATGGCGTGTGACTGACTGAGACATAATAATACGAGTATACATACCTACGTATAGGTCACACGACTTTTTATTTATTTATTTTTTGTTTTGTAAAAAATGATGATTTGTGTCATTGTTTTTTTTTTGAATTCCGAGCTTACAAAGATGTGTGTACTATATATATTTATTTTTTTTTTGTGTCTGTTTCACGTAGGTACTTACAGCGGCTACGGGCTACAGTTGAACACTTCCCAGGGAAACGCTCCGATCTTTATACCCGTAGACCCATTGTCCGGTAGCACAAGTTATATGTCCTTGCCCCTTAGTGCATTAATAAACCACAGACTTTTTAAAAATTTTTAAAATGTATTAATAGTCACACAAAAAAAAAAAGAAAGCGCCGGGATCGGTCTAGGTCGCGTGGGTAGTTTGACGGGGTAGCGACTACGCTTTGGGTAGGTCACAAGTTTGGAAGTTGTGGTTTAAACGCATTATTTAACTTCTGAAAGCAACGATAAGCCATTGCCTTCAAAAATACGTTTCTGAGCGAGCACAGTTGTCTACTATACGTCGTGGTAAAAACGTTACTTTAACAATAAATACTCTTGTCAAATCTGTATCTTTCCTATTTTGGTATTGTGTAAAAGTTTCAGCTAGGTCCGATCTTTATATTGGATGTTATGATCAAAAAAATTTAAATCGATGTGGAAAAAGCACGTATCCCGTAATTATTTGTTCCCCCAATAAGAATACAATACACGGCCGCCCGGAATGACGAGTTTTATGACAAAATAACAACGTATAAATATAATAGTTTAAAAAAAACTAAAAAAACACGCTTTAAGCGGTATAAACAACGTGAAAACGCAACTACCCTGAAAACGTTTCTGCCTCCGTTGTGCTGTGCCAAGGGCCCGACCAAGTCTCGAAGAGTAATCTTGAAACTGCAGGCATGCGCAGATCGCGCACTCGCTCTGTCTTTCTTACTCTTTTACAGAGGATCTACAAAAGAATTTATTAATCCTGGCGGTTCTATCAAGGATAATAAGAAACTGTTATCATATTATTGCATTGTCATCGGCCCTGGATACGTGTGCAAAGTTTCAAATTTATCAGCTTTTTAGAAACTGGTGAAAATTGAGCTCAAAGATTCCGTTACATACATACATACATACATACATAGATACAACCCGAGCTAATAAAAGCGTGTTAAAAATTGGCTATAAACCAAAATTGTGTCAATCAATTTTCTAAATTTTTCAACCACATATGTAAAACTATTTTGTTTAGATTGCATTCAAGTTTTGAGACTTAAACGTGAAAACTAGATGTTTTATGGAACAATAACTGAGTAAAATTAAAAAATTAAAAAATTTTAAAGTTCCATAACTCCCTTAAAAATGATCAAAATCGTTATAATAATAATATAATAATAATTATTATAATATAATAATTATTATTTGGTAATTCTATTACGTACTTCTAAAATAACGATTGAAATGGTTTAAAATTTTCACACAATATTTAAAACAATTTTAAACTACGTGAAGAACTAGTATTTTTTTTTTTTTTAGACAACTGCGATATTGTAATTGTAAATTATAAATTATAATCGTTGTGAGTGGATATCCATTCAAAATTTTATGAAATAAATTCTCAAACTGTACAACTGTGTGGATTTGCTTATTCGTTTAGTGACAATATTGAAAAATTACGGATTTTTATAAACCAAACAGCATAGCCATTATATTTTAATAGTTAATGCTGTTCATCAAGCAGTTTGCTTATCAAATCATTAGTTAGGACCGCAGCTACTAAATATTCTAACCGAGAAAAAAGTGCCAAAGTTCCCCAAATTTTTAACACAAAATTGTTTATAAATATTTCTATAATATAGTATTAAATTCGTACGCCCTTTTGAATGTGGGCCTGTAAAGCTGTGCCTCGTGGACCTTCGTCCAAGCTACGAGTCTGTAATAATAAGTTATAGATATAAGGTATATATATGAGATGTAAATGTATTAGGTAGGTACTATATAAGGTACATAATATAAAAAAAAAATATATTAAATTATAGGTACCTAGTTTGAGTGTAAAATTTCGAAAGCGTGCAACGATTATTTTCTTGGAACTTCAAAATTATCAATCTTTATGTAAATTTATTTAAAAAACCTACTACTTGCGTCAAAATTATTTACATGTTATTTTACATGTAAATATAATATATATTATATATGCCTAAAGATTAGGCATTAAGTAAATATTTTCTGTCTCTGCTATGTACTTAAATGATTAAATTTAACGCGTTTGACTAATATACCTATGTCTGTAGAGTGTAGACATTAAAATATGCCAACATCAATACACTAATATAGTCATGTTATAATACAGTTACTTTGAAGTAAACAATACGTATATTATGTTAGTTATTTTAACAAATTATAATTGTCGTTTTGTTGGCAAACATTGACAAATTATTGTAGGTAAGTTGTTCAATATGTATTCTTAATAAAACACTTGACACATTTGTGAAGATACTACGTTAAACTTACACATATATAGTTATCTCATTTTTTACTAGTTTTCCGTATTATATTATTAGTGGGTTTTGTAATATTTTTCTTAAGAAAATATACTAGATTTTTCTCATTTTAGTTTGTCGACCGATTATTTTATTGCGCTTTAGACGCAGTACCTCAACTTGGAAATTAAGATTAAACATTATTTACAACTCACCGTGTCATATTATTGTGTTATCTATACTAAATACATAGCTGGTAATCTGACGGGTACTTACTACATAATATGTATTTTGTTTGATAGCTACTGGAATGTTTTGATTTTGATTTATTTTTACTTTACATTTATATTTGAGTAAAAGTAATGACGTAAAAGAAAAAATCTTCTATTTTTGAAGTCTGTTAAAAATGTTACGAATTTCCTTATTTCATTAAGAAACTGTGATACCACTCTATATGTTAATTAAATAACAAAATACACATGGAATACAAAATACTAAACTTTTGTTTATGTTATTGCAGGCCATTTTTGTTACTATTACAATGATTAAATAGGTATTAGTTACCAATTATTATTTTTCATACAGACCAATAATTGTTGACCACTTATTCCAACTTATATATATAATATAATATATATTTTATCTTTACTCTTAACTCGATTTATACTTAAACCGGTGTATTTTACTTAAATTGGTTTGTCATTGCTTTTAAATCGAATGCTTTCTATTGCCTATGTCCCATCCAAAATAGTGACCTAGTTCTTACTACAACTCGTTATTTTATTTATTCGTTCCACACGTCTTTTCTCACACGATACATCGATACGTGTAAGGTTTATGTTACACAGGTATTTGCATTGTCAACACTACAATAGTGTTATTATGTGTTTGTGTGCTTTTATCATTATTTAAACGTTTTAATATGCGCAAATTGGTTACTGCAGACTGGAGCTTGTAGTGCGTTTGTATTTTGTGTACATAACACAACAATTATTATTAATTGTGTCGAGACAAGTATATATGCCTACGATTTTTTACGAATGGAAAAATACTGAAAGGTATGCAAATTATGTACGAGAGCAGAAAAATATTGTTGTTATTTATAAACCGACGTCTCTTGCATGATTCCATATAAAATTCAATCATCACCGCATTAGAGGGCATATTATATACGTGTACTGATGTATAGTAAACCTATATAGTAAATAAATTATAAATTTGAGATATTACGTTCGTTCATCTTATATATGTATATACAAAAGAAAATAATAATAAAAATAACCTCGGTCCTCGCTCAATATTTTGTTATATTGGCGTTAAACGTGGGACACAGTATATAGGTATTTGGAATTATTATTATTAAACATTGTACGTCCTCAACAATAAATAATAAAAACTGAATCGATCAAAGCGCCTACTTATACATTTTTATTGATAATATATTATTATTATTATTATTGTATGTAAATTCTTAATGGCTTTTTACAACATAATAATATTTAAATTTGAGAAGGATTTGCTAGTACACAGCTACTATATAGGCATATTGATGAAATGAGATCATAACGGAAGTGGGTAATGGTTATTTATCATAGATTTTTAAAACAAAGTTATAGAGAATAGAAAAAACTTATTATCATAATGTTATATTATTATGCGAAAATGGAAGCTTGTCGGATGTAATACAAATGACAATAACGTTGTAAACTTTTTTTAAAACGCCCTTAAAACTAAGATGCTAAATAGTTCTATCGTTAATGTATCTTATACGACATCGGACATGGTTATGTTAGATATATTATGTTTATATTTTTTGTTAAAAATGTTGAAATAGACGCTAAAAAATGTAACTGGTAATATACAGTATTGAGACGGATTAACTCAATCGCTGTCCATAAGCATATTTTTTTTTGTCACTCCTGTGTAACTTTTTTTGACACCTTTATGAAACGTTTTTGCGATACGTTTTTGTCATTAAAATAAAACTTGCGACCGATAACGCTTTATGTATTGATTATTGAATGGATGTTACGTATAGACGGACCACCATCGATATTTAATCAACTTAGATTAGACTAAAACAAATATAAAAACTAGTGACGTATTTTTAAGAACTGTCAATGGAAGACCTTCAGAACCAAAAAATTACTTATAATTTTAATAACTAGCTTCTCAAAATAATTTGTCAAATCACTGTAGATCATTACTTCAAAGTTCAAACATTAATAGGTAGGTACTACTAATCAAGTTGTATTTAGTTATTACTCATTATAATAGTTATACTCGTAAACAGTAGCAGCTATATAAATGTACTTTCGACATTTTAAATTTTGTGTCAATGTCAATAATACATTATTTGGCCTCGAGTTCTAGCTTAAACTAAGGTTTGGGGACCGCGGGACACGCAGTAAAACACTGTAATAAACTATAATGTAATAGTATAGGAATATTTTTGTGATGAGACTTCAAAACTTTTGGAATGGGTTGTTTAAACCGAACTTGAACTTGATTATGCTAATACGTTTCTCGAGAAAAAAAAAATAGAACTGATAGCACTGATCGATTTACCTACCTCATATTACTTTAGTTTAAAATCTAGGAATTAATAAAAATGGTTTATCATTGGTAGGTACTGATTAATCATGAAAGTTATATTATTTATCTATCATATTTTAGTAAGTACCTTTAAATATTTTGTACCTTACAAGTTACAATATCTATTAGAAATTGTGTTATAAATTATAATACCTATTGTTTAATAATAACGAATAGAATTTAGGAGCAATTTAAAAATCTCCAAAAATTAAACATAAATCTTTTATTTATGTTTAATATTTATTTTATGTCTGTACACACATAAAAATGTTTAAAAACTATAATCACAATACGTTGGGATGTTATTTATTTCTCTGGAAAGATCACATTGGGAATAAATAATAGCCTATAAATATGTTTTATAATATGACGTGTTATATACCTAAAGTTTATATTTATTAATAATATTAATATGGTGTGGTATAATATTACCACCATTTACCGGTAATAGATAAAATGTTTAAGTCATTACCTTGTGTGAGATAGTTTAGTTAACTTCGATACCATTTATTTGATAAATATTACTATGACCAATATTGCCTTTTATGTTTGTTTAATGACAAATAAACATATTTATATCTAAATCATAACGTTATCATACTGGTTTTAATATGTTATTTGAAAACAAAAATGTAACACATGTTCGTACGTTATATTTTTATTTTTTCAAACTAAATGAATGTGCATGTATGATGTAACTTTTCTTTGAGATTTTGTTAAAATACAAAAATATTACGTCACATACAAGGTAGTATAGTAAAATTTAAAGTAAAAAAAAAAACCCTTGTCATACATACATTTTTTGACAAACCCTAAACCCTTCAATAAATAGGTAAAAATCGAAACTCGAACTTTTGTAAAATGTGCTATGTATAAAGAAATGCTTTTCAAATGATCATAACATTTTGTTTTAGGAATTCTCCCTCGAAATGTTCCAAGGAACATGACACAATATTATCATATTCACAGCGTCCCCAGCAATTGTTTGAATAGAATCCCTGGACTTAAAACTCTAAATTTTTCAACGTTTATTTATACTATTTTTTACTTTATTTAATTTATTGATTTATTATACTTACCAACTATCTTATCACCATGCTGTCAAACTTAAATCAAAATTATCTTTGTTTTCATCACAAGATATGTGAGTTATAATTTTTAACTTAATATTTTTTGTTTAGCTACATGGTAAATTGTCGCTATTATGCCATTTAATGGATAAAAATAATTATAATGAAATTTTACTTAAGTACCTAAATAGTGAATTGTGTTTTTAGTAGGTACATGCGAATTTACATCCTGTAAATTTGAATGAAATTAATATGGATTTTGAATAGTTTGCATGTTATTATGTGATTATGCGATAGGCGTTATAGTGTAAAACTGTGATGTTATTATTGGTATGTGATGAATGATGGTTGAACGTTATTTTAGAATAATCAATATTATTTGGTTTCATGCTAATTTTCGCATTTAGAGGATTATAAAACTATTAGTTTAGAATTATTAAGTTTTATTTATACATGCTTGTATAGTGCCTAAATGTTTATTAAAATTAATAACATTTCGATAAAAAAAGGCGCTATATTAAACTGCTAGCATAAATTAATATAGATATAAGTTCAACTAATTATGTACATAAAAACCATATAAATCCTTAACCAATTGTTTTATGTATAAAAGTATTTCATAGATTACCCAAAATAATTTCTGTGACGTTTTTTTAAATTTTATTTATATTTAATATTACGTAATTACTTTAAAATGCATCCACACTAACGAGTAATGACACTCCAAAAACATTGGTCTAATGAATGTATAAAAATAATTTTTTTTTTAAATATTAAATAGTTGATAAAATAAGTTTAAAAAAATTTTAAAAACAGATAGGTACATAATGATCAATTATTGATTTATAGCTGATTTATGATTTAAGTGTTCAACTTAATTTGGTTATTTTTACTTCATATTAGGTATACACTTTGAAAAAGTTTGTACAAATATTAAGTGTAATTTTCAGTATATTTATTAATTTTTCTAACCATTAAATAAATAATAGTTAAACTCGAAATTGAATGCGCAGTAATTTTCTGGTTAGTTAAGATTTAACAATAAGAATGCAAAATTAAAGCTCTTGCGCCTCTCAGTACCTATACCAAAAAAACATAAATTATGAATGTTTCATTCGCTTGTTTCAAGTCCGATACAATAATATTTTTCTTAAAAAATTTTATTGAGATTTTTTTTGTCCGTCCAAATTTAATTATTAAAAATTTAAGTATAAAATAAATCAAAGGCATTCGTAAATATTAACTCTGATGTCATAAATGTAAAAATTAATATTTGTAAACTTTAATTTATTAAAAGGACGCCTGGACTGGATTTTAGATTATTATTATCGCATGACTATATTTTATTGATTTGATTGATTTTGCGAAATGAAAATATCAACTAAATACAGAATATTTATCGCAATACTTTGTTTGATACATAGCTATAAATTTTGTGATTCTTAAAATAAAAAAATATGGCACATAAAACAGTTATATTCTTATTGATAATGTTGATAAATGATCATATTATGTTATGGGTTTTTAAAGCAAGTATTAACGAATATTTGATACAAAAACCATAAATATTGAAGAAATAACTTTTTGGTATTTCGATTGTAACTTTATGATCAGTTATTTAGAATACTGAATAATTAAAATTATTTAAGGTCGTTTCAAATCATGTCTGAAACAGTTAATGTATTCAAATGGTTAAAATATCAAATCTAGTTTAGACAACTAGGCGTTTATAACAGTATGTATAAACAAAAATACAATATCGGTTAAAAACGGACACTGCGCGCTGCGAAAATTTTCGATTATTTTTACAACTTTTTAGTCACTAACAATTAGTAGTTAGTATAATTTATTAAAACCGCTTCAACATAATATGTGTTTACTGTTTTAAACAAAGTACAGACGCGAGACGTACAGTACTTTGAACGAGGCCTAGAAAATTATGAAAATTTTCGCTTCCAGTTGAAGTGTACAATAACAAAACAAAAATTACGCGTAAGTACTTACAATTTACACAAAAACAACGTGTCGGTTAATTCGTTTTGAGTTAAATTTGTTGCAATAAAAAAAAGAAAAAAAAGAAATGTACAAATAGGAAATTCATATTCTCAAATATTCTCACCGTTCGAGCGAACGCAACGCCTGGCTGCGCCAATTCATACACTTGTCCAGGGATCGTGCACGAGTTGCGCCACCGTCGGCGTTGAAACGGCGTAGATGGGTGGTTGAAAGCCACATCCGTTTGGCAATATCAAGTCTAGGCTCAACCATGAAGCACATCAGCTTTGCGTTAGTCTACATAGTAATTTTTGGACTTTCTACGACCAACTTTTTGGATTGTCATCTACAAGGTAGGCATTTTATAACTTACAATTTTTTTTTTTTTTATTTATTTATTTTTTTATTTGTACTTAATGTTAAACATAGAAAATGTAAATAATGTAATAAACGTATAGAACTTTGAATTTTTCAAAAATTTTCATTTTTTGTAATTTTCGTTCGATAAAAATTTAATTTTCCACAAAAAGGTTTGAAAATTTAATACAAGGTTTCAAACATGTAAATACATATGCTACAAAAAATCTTTGAAAATCCGTAGTCACGATTTTTATATTTAGTTGTTTAAAGTTGGAAAATTTTTGAAAATTGGTCATATCTGTCATTCGTTTTTGGAAAAAAATTCGTAACTCACACAAATTTGTTACAGTCAACCGTGTAGAAAAAAGTCATATTTGTAATATTTATAATACATTCTTCACTACACTTGGAATCTTAAAAGTATTTATCAATGCTGTGTTCGAAATATAGTAAAAGTTATTTTATAAAAGAAAATTCAAAATTAAGTAATTGAAACTCACAAAATACTACAAATACCGTGCAATACGAATCAGCGAACATGTTCGCTTAATTTACTCAAAAACTACTGAATCGACTTAAAAAAAAAAAATTGGTCGATGATGACTTTGAACGTTAAGCTTCATTTTCCCGATACAGAATTAAAATTGGTTTAACCGTTAAATCGTTGAGTCGGGTCTACAATATAATATAAAATGGGTCCATGCATAGATAAATAAATATAATTTATAGACATATGATTAGATTTATATGTACATAAAATTTTCAACAGTGGGTGGTTTTGAGGTCTGGGGATCACGATTGGCAAAAAACTAAAATATTTTCAAGAATTCCTGACATTGAATTGAATACTGTAGAATGTAGATAGATATTTCTTTTAGATATCTTCCTAAAAGTTGCTACTAAAATTATCAGGTAACTATAAAAAAAAAAAAACAAAAAATACTATTTACCAATCCTGCACAGAACGTAATTGATAATTTTATTAGATAGATATTTTGTCAATAATATTTCGTTTCTAACACAACAGTTTAATAAGTATGAAGTGTGCACAATAGCATTGAATGCAATGAACTAATGATAACTGATAAGTTGGATGTCGTTATATAGACGTATGGTAATGACTAATGACTAATGATTTATGAATGATGGCGGTATAAAATAAGGAGGAAAATGATTGAAAAGTCTTTCAAATGATGTAATGAAAAATGTACAAAACTAATTATTTTAAATTATTAAAATGATTTATACGTAGGTTTTATAATTTTTGTATTCATCAATTGATGCAAGTAAAAAACCTTGTACCTATTACCTATTATCTATACTATTCAAAATATATTATTTAAATAACACATGTACATTTTTTACTGTTTGTTTTCAAATCATTCAAATCGATCCAGATAATTTCATAATTTTTATTTAAAAATGCCCTGTGGAGTAAATAATATTCTCAAACAACTGGATAACTATCGACAATATTGTAAGTTAAATTTTTATACTATATTTTAATCTTTTAACACCTAGTTCAAAAATGCAAAAAGTGTTTAAAATTTTTTTAAAATCATTTCTTTGAAAGTATTTGCTTATTGACAAACATATTACCATACAATTATTTCAAATAATTACATCTAATCTTATTTTAAATACAGTTATAAAATACTTTTAAAAATACCTATCTATAAATTAGTCTTCACTGTAAAAAATTGACGCTACATCCATATAAAATATTTTTTAGGCATTTATAGAGCTTTTAAGTAGTTTCCATTTGAATTAAACCTTACAGACTTAAAGTGATATTGAATAATTATTAATAATGTTATCTTATATTAGTTCAATATATTTTTTATAGCTTTTGGGTATTTTTCAATTTCAATTTTATTCTTTACAATATCCAGTCGTAAGTCAAATATTTTTACGATTAAATATCAGTCGACTTCTATTATGCTCATATTATAAATTTTCCTTCAGGAAAAATTGACATTTAAAAGAGATAAAGAGAAACATATTAATGTTCAAACGTTCAATAACTTCAGTACAAAACTTGTATATGTGTAATGTGTATACTGTACATTTACAACACTGACATATTAAATTAGAAACACTACAACGTCAAAAGTTCTTAAACGTTAGTTAGCAATTGTATAAAATAAAATATTTATAAAAAAAAACATTTTGCTGATTATTAAATATTACTATCTAGATTTAATATAGATATCTTTAGATACTATTACTGGAATCTAAATTCTTTAAGTTTAAATTGCATTGTTTTATAATGAAGTAATGAAATTATTTTAAACTCGTTTTCAGTGTATTTTAAATGACTTAATGTAAATTTAAATACATTGACTATGATCGTATTTTTAACAATGATTTAATTTTTAGTTTTTTTTTGTAGTTCTTATAAAGATTAAAAAAACAAGTAGGTAATTGATTTTTAACTATTCAAGTGTAATATTAAGATATCTATAGTCAATGTTTTTTATAACTAAAATTATACCAATAAATCTCGAAAATATTTAAAATTGACAACAAATTATAAAAAATTCAATATTCTGTGGGAATAAGTATACTTCAAAATAAATACTGTTACAAAATGAAAACAGTTGCCCTGCAGGTGATACAACTTAATTCGTGCTAAAAGATAGGTTATTCTTTCTAATTTAAAAATCTGAAACATCCAATTTGCCGGTATAATTTATATGTAAATTTATTTTAGGTACAAGTTGAATTATTTACATCCATCAATTATAGTTATTCTATAGGTATATATTCACTGTACAGTATTCTTCCGACTCCAGTATACAAGAGGGCCAGTGAGTTTTATCAGGGTTAACGCCATAATTCTAGATTTGTGGTTGTTAAAACATTTTAATAAAGAAACATATTTCTTATCTTTTAATTGCGTAGGTAATTCATTTTTGGTTGACGGAAACAAGGTAATGTGTGAAATGTTGATCAATTAATACAAATCGACAAATTTGTAATATTGGAATTTTTTTAAATTTTAATATTAAGAAAGCAAAATTAGATTTAAATTGAAATGGAAATCTTCTAGTATTTTAGTTTGTTGCGTTAAATCTAAATGATTGAAACCATTTTATTTTACATTTTAATTCATAAGTAGTTAGTATCAGCAGAGACCTACGTAATAACGTATTTGATTGGTAGGAATTACATTTTTACTATTTAATATACGACTTATAGGTCGGTAGTTAAAAATAAATAACTTTACTGACTAAACATTTTTCATTAATGTGAACACTCGTATTTTGGGTACTATTATATTAAGATATCATAATTGATACTTTATTAAATCATTGAGATTCAATATATTTTACATATCTAGTATTAATTCAGTATACAAATTATTCGCATAGTTATTGTTTTTAGTCCTTTATTTAAAATTGATATGTACCTATTTAAAAGCAACATTTCTCAGGCCATAATATTATGTTTGAAATATGTTAGAATAAAATAATAATTGTTGTATAATATTGCAATTTTATTTAATGTAAGTAAGTTACTTAGTATGTATATTTTCAATAAATATAAAAGACAAAGACTTAAAAAAATTATACACAGCTGTTATTTTTTGTTTTATTAAAATAAAATATTATACATAGGTTGGGTCCTACCTATTACTGATTAATAACTTTTACTGGGTAATTTATGGGTTTTTATTTTTTACAAGTTTTTATTGTTGACCTATGCACATTTAATTTATTTATAAGATGATGAAATAACAATATCTCAGATGAGATATGAAAATAACACAAAAACAATTATAAAACTATCGTTTTCTAAGATTTTTATTTTTTTAATGTTTCATCGTTTTTAGATAACACACACAGGGAAATAAAACGCCTTTTCCCGTTGGAATGGAAACGAGCAGTAAGTGTTACAAGTTATAACAATATATAGTAATTCAGCAGTACTTAATCTATTTTTTTTTTTTAAATTGTCTCTTCTTACGTTCAGTTTATAATATAACAGATGCAATTTATTTCATTCAGTTTTTTAATTATTGAAATGAGTTTTAAAAAAATCATGTGATTATTTTACTTAAAAAGTGATGTAATTACTATATTTTAACAATTATGAATAAATATAACCATGGTTGATAATTTATCATTAAAGTTTGGGGGTACACCTGTTGTCCGATCGCAAATAATAATTTGTTTTCTTACCATTGTTCGTCGCATAAAGAAAAAAACAAAATAAAAGATTGCCTACTTATATAATAATTGTTTACTGACAGAAATTTCCACTTTCTAAAAATTCTTTGTGTAAGATATTTTTCTTTTTTTTTTATGCAAGACAAAAAATTATGTAAATGATAAAAACAAGAAAGATTCTTTTATTGTTCCTCTAATTTAACGTTTTGTATAAAAAAAACTATGTTTTGTTCGTAATAATTTTTAGAATAACTAGTGTCATTTGTAATAATGAAAAACCTCTATTTGTGTTTTTCAATTTAAAGTAAAAATGTATAATTTATACATTATAATTAGTATTGATATTTAATTTATCTGTGTTCTGTATATAGTCAAATAAATGGAGTCAATATAATAGTTTTGTTAATTTTTTCAGTCAAATCTTGGAGGCCGAGTAAGTACCTACCTATCTGAAATCTAAATTGGTAGGACGTATAGTACCTATTTATCATGAATGTGTTTAAATATTGTGAAGAAGGGAATTGTGGAAAAATACCACATGTTCTAGCTTTTTGATATTTTGTTAATCTAGAAACATATTCTTTTTTTTAATAAAGAAAAATATTATGGAGTAAAATAAGTAGGTATAGGCAACCTTCTCATTTTTAGTGTCCTACATATTTTATGACACAAGTAAACAAGTTTGTCTGTCTAGATTACACAATATATCCACGGTTATAGCATTTTGTATATCTACTTAAATATTACCAAACATCTTTGAGACAACTGACAAAGGAAGCAAACCATTGTACCTACAGCAATATTTGCGATTTAATAAATTGTTTAGGGTTACCAGGAATTACTATTATTTTTTTTATACAAAGCAAATTTAATGAACGTCGAAAATTTGTTTAGGACATGTTTTTAAAACGGTTAAAACTTATTTTTGAATTTGTTTAATTGGAATTGAGTACAAAATGAATTCAAAACGTAAGTTATTACCAGCAAACTTAAGAGTATAGTTAACTGGATCATAAGTTCAAATTAAAATAAGTAACTTGTTTAATTATTTTAGTACTTCAGACTTGTATACTTTAACACTTTTGATGCGAGGAAATATTTAAAAAAAAATACAAATAATTTATCTGAACGTATGAAAATTTTTCCTGAAGTTTCTAGGTAATCGATAAAAAATTAACAGTATTATACTTATGTAACAACACTTACTTAGTTTATTGACATAATTAGGATAGGCTCCAAATAAAGGTAAACTGTTTAATAAGATGTTCCCTAACAAATATTTCCGAGCATTTTAAGTAGGAGCATCGTATCCACTTGTTATTAATAAATGTGTAAATGCTAAGATGAGATTTCATGAGTAATAAATATTCATACGGATCACGTACCTGATGTATTTATAGTATCTCTACACAAATGCACGGCATTGATGCATCCCTTCAATAATTGGGGTAGTTGACATTAGTGTAGGTATAACTTATAATCTACAATCTACGCATGAACACTATATTATAGTTAGGCGGACACACAGGATCGTTTTACCGTGGTTACTTGGATCAAAGAAACTAAATTGGCTAGTTAACTAATAATTATAATCATGTTATTGTCTAAACTGCAGTGCAAAATTATTAACGGATACTAACCAACTATCGGGACCGAGATGTGGGTCTATAATATGAGGTTTTTAAGAACATTTTGCTGTTAAGGTCAAACTTCCATGATTGACGTTTTAAATACATACATACAAATTTAAAAGATTTTTAACTTTTAATTAATACAACATTAATGATATTGTAGGTCATAAGCGTAACTTGTGTCAACAGTTTTTAAGAGTGGCTAGGGTAAATTCTATTTTATGACGAGAGCCTTGAACCTGAGATTTGAACGTGATTATTCCAAAAATTGTTGTGTTAGATTTTTGTAGTTTTTTGGGGGGCTACGTCTATGTAGTAGGTATACCTACGTGTTTAAATTTGTTTCATTTTGTTTTATCCGTCATTTTATTGGATTATTTACCGACACCAAGCTGGTAAGTAAAACCTAATACTATATTTTATACTATTTTTTTTTTTTTATAACAATTGTTTAGAAACGATACACCTAATACATAATTAGGTACCTATTTTAGGTGTAAGTATGAAATATAATATAGTTACCTTTGTATTAATAAAATATAATACTAAAATTGTCAAAAGGAAACCACACCAGTCACATTTGTTATAGAAAGATAAAAATAAAGATATGTACGATTTGTAAATTGTGTTTAAAAATATTTGTTTCATAACATTTTACCTAATCAAATTTTATAAGTTAGGTACCTACCCATTAGCATGGATAGGTCAAAGTGTTTATGACGTGGAGTTGATCATGAAAATATTTTGAGGTACCAAATAGAGGGGTAAACAAAACGGCAAATATAAGTATAATAGTACACAACCACAAAAATCCTCTCTGTAAGAAATTGGTCACATATTTGATAGTATGTAGACGTGTACTATATTATAGTAGCAGTTGTTGTTACACTCGTAATAAAATATTTCAATCTTAGCTTAAATTGTATTAGAAACAAAATTATAATAAATTCTCAAAACTAAAAACTAACACGCGTAATGCAAAAAATGCCTGCAAATTCGTTTCTTATTACTCCTATACCTACAAGTACAATAGGACCGACAAAATCATTAGAGCAGGAAAAATGAATTTAATTTTAGCCAGACGTAACTGTTACAGATTTTTTAAGATAACATTTTGAATAGGCTTGTTGTAGTAGACAAGTGTGTAGATTAATGATTATTAATTAAAATTATTTAATAACTGTTTTGTTTTACGAGTAAAACAATAATGATAATAAACTGAAAAAGTTTAACATACATAAAAATTATCATGTTTTGTACTAAACAAAAAGCAGAGCAATTCGATATAATATCATTATTGTTATTTATTATTTATACCTGTTTTTAGATGTGCCAAATGGACAGTAGAGTGAGTACTTCAAAATTATTATAACGATTAAATAAAAAAATAATAAATTGATGTGCATTAGCCAGTGGCGTATTTGAGATGGAGGTAATGACCCCCATAAATTTTTTGTTTATAACTTTGCTAAATTTAAGACAAAAATGGCAAAAATATAATTTTTTCTTTTCATTCTCTTCATTACGTTCATTAAGTTTTTTACACCTACATAATATATATTATAATATAATTAAATATTAGCATTCATGATAGTAATTTCCTTTCAAATTCAAAATACTTAATTTGTAACAAATAAATAACTAAAAAAAAAAAAAAATTAATTCTTTGTATTAAAATGATAAACTTACAACTAAATTCTGTAAAACCAACTATTTTTACATTAAATTAAAATTTCACTCAAATAAATGACAACAAAGTAAGATAAAGTAAGTTAAAGAAAGTACTTAATCTTTATAAAATGTACGGCTGTACAGTATACTTTGTATATAATATGTTTTAAGTACTTAATATCTACGCAAGTAAACTAACAAATTATAAATAGACAAGGTAATCTATATGTTACTCATGAGTTTAATTTCTATTCTCTAGGTATTTGATTTTGTTGGTTGACATGATAGTTGATAATCACAATATTCATTGTTTACATGATTTCATAAATAATTAATGTTTTTATGTTGTTTTTGCAAATTTTTGCGAACTATTGGCAGAATTGTGATGGGGTATGTTCAATACTATATTTAAATAGAATTTTTTATGTGTACAATCTTATTAATAAATTGTTTTTAATAGTAAATGTGTTTGTATAAATTTGCTTGTTTTAGTTTTTTGTCGGAAAGAAACTCATTGGATACTCAATGTTTGAAAATAGATTAAGTAAAATGCGAAAAAATAACAAATTTCAACGAGGAATGGACAGCAGTAACGCAGTAAGATTATCTTGCAGGCATACGCAGAGATTGGGGGGGGGGGGTTGTTTGCGCCCCAACATATTTGATCATTCTGTAAACTAATAGCCTTCTAATATAAAAAATAATAAATAATTCTTTCCCAAAAATCTTCTCCTATGCTCATAGTCCAATTACTTTAAAGAGAACGTGATCTGACAGTTCTTTTCAAAATTCTTGTGTGCAAATTGTTTGAAATCATAACCCGTCGTTAGTTACACTATTGTCGAAAACTATCACACTCATTGTCTGTGTTTCACCACATTTGCAGTTGGTAGTGCCTTCTTCTCCTAATATGTTCCATTTCTTAAGTGTGGTTTTGCATTGTCCAATTCTTGTTCTTAACCGATTTAATGCCTTCCATTTCTCCCATTTCCAGTTTTTTCCTTTAGGTAACTCTTCTTTTAATTCCCTTGTACTGTTTTGTTCTCTCTCTTTCCATCTGTTGATTCTTTCTTTTTCTGGTGAGTTTTTTATTGGTTGGATTGTACTAAGGAAACTTTTTCTAGATTTAAGCCGTGATAGCGGTGGATTCTTTCCATAAAATGGGTGTCGGGGGTCATTTAGTTGTTTGTGTCGTTCTGTCTCTGATGCGATGTCTCTCCTGATATCTGGTGGGGCTATTCCTGATTGTGCTTATATTTCCTCAACCGGTGTTGGTTTAAGACATCCTGAGATTATCCTGCAGGTCTTGTTCAGTGCAATGCCGATCTTTTTTGCGTGACATGATCTGGCTCATACGGGGGGCAGCATATTCGCCTGTTGAGTAGCATAATGCTAGTGCTGATGTTCTCACGGTGTTTGGGTCTGCTCCCCACAATGTTTCTGTGATCTTCTTAATCAGGTTGTTTCTCGCGTGTGTACATTTCCGCAGTGATATTTAAAAGATGAAGTTCGATCTAGTGTGATGCCAAGGTATTTTGGGTATTCGGTATTTTCAATCTCGACTCCTTCCCATGTTACTCTTATTGTTCGTTTTGCTTCTTTGTTTCTTAGATGGAAAGTGCATATTTGAGTTTTGTTAGGGTTTGGTTTTAACCAGTTATCTTTGTAATAATTTGACATTTCCTCTAGTGCATTGCTAAGTGTTATTTCTATATTTTCAAACGAGTGATTCTGAGCAGTAAGCGCTAATTCGTCAGCGTATATGAAGCATTGGGTTCCTAATGGAGTTGGTTGGTCGTTGGTATACATGTTAAACAGTAAAGGTGCTAATACACTACCTTGTGCTAGTCCATTTTTTTGAGTCTTTCAACGGCTTTTCTTTCCTTGTAGCTCCACAAAGTACCTTCTGTTTCTAATCATTTCAGCGATAAAGGTCATTAGATTGTAGTCACTTGTTATATCGTACATTTTTTTGAAAAGAATTCTATGGTTGATCGTGTCGTAAGCTGCGGTTAGGTCTATAAAAACTGCGCCAGTCAACAGTTTCTCCTCATATTTATTTTCAATGTTTTGCGTCAGGTATAGTATTTGTCCAGTACATGACTTACCTCTTCTAAAGCCAGCTTGTTAGTCTGTTGAACAAACAGTTAGTAGTACAATTCTGTTTTATATTATTTATTATACAATTAATAACTGTTAGAACACTCAAGAAAAAAAGGATAATTATAATATTAGTTAGTAATTAGTTTTTATAATGAAAACTACTATGTTTCAGGTGTCTTTCAACTCAAACAACTACCGGAAATGGAAATATTAGTTAATAATTTATTTTTAAAATATTTTGAATAATATTGTAGATACTAGATGTCAATTTTTTTGTTAAATAGTAATTAAGTTTAAGTTATTAGAACTTATTAAGTACATTTCAGTAAACATAGTTCACACATTATAGTATAAATGAATAAATATTAAACTGTAGAATCTATTATTTTATTTAATAAATATTTTACAATTGTAGACTTTATTATTATTACCTTATAATGAAAGTTTCTATAAAAATGTATTAAAAAAAAAAAAAAACATAATAGTTTATTCAAAACCAATTAACAATAGGTGATGAGTTTTAAGTATACAATTTATAAAAAATAAATTATGACATTACTTTACATTATCGGTTATAGTATTTATATTAAATAAAATAATTTTTTATAATATTATAATTAACACTAAATAAATAGTAAAACATCAATTCACTAAATATTTGCGACCATAAAATTGCACTTTTTTGTCGAATGATCCACATTTGATTGGCATGTTTAGTTTGTAAAATGGATTCATAACATACTGAAATAATACAAATTATAGTTTTGTTTTAAACTAAATATTTTATACATTGTTATAACAAAAAACAGGATTGTTAATTAATAGTAAATACTGGTATTTTTTAAATGGCTATAGATCCTATGGTTGCGTGACGAGACGTGATAAGGTATCCCAAAAAGTTTCTCATGCGTAATAACATATGAAAAATTAATAACACAGCATTACTTACAACTACCAAGTAACAATCTAGCACTAGTATAAACTCAAAAGCCACAAAAACTTTATTCACCGTATAAAAAAGATGGATCATCACGTAACCATAGTATCTATGGCCGTAAATGATATCTACAATCTATACTTATTCACAGTTAATTAGACGGGTTACTAACAAATTTTAATGGATAATTTGTGGGCAGTATTTAGAAAAATTTGAGAAACAAAAAAGGAATATTTATAAGATGCATAAACTTGCGTTTAAATAATACAATAATTAAGACTGTTAATAGGTAAATAATTGTTTGTACCAAATTTACTCTGTTTAGAACTTGAAATCTGAGGAGTACAATTAATAACGATTGACTCTAAATTAATACCAATAATAGACAATTGTATACAAAGGTTAATGGAAATCTACTGTAAATGTACAAAATGTACCCTCTTTTTGTTATTTTAGCGTCTTAACATTTTATAATGATTTTTCCTATTTAGTTTGTAGTACAATATTGACTTTGGCAAAAAGATAACAAATCTACAAATAAATTTCAAAAACAAAAGCATAATCAAAATATGAATATTGAGTATTGTTGAAATGAATTAAACAAAAAACATAACATTATTTTCTATAAAATTATTTACCTTAATAAACATTTCATAAACTTCAGTAAAAAAGTTTTTGATGCCCTCATCATTTTTAGAGTCGTGTACCATGATAAATCTCATACGACTGGCTGTAACAAATGCTGAAACTGTCCAATGATTAAAGCGATCTACACTTTTCAAATACATAGATGTCGACTTCCACATTAACTCATCAACTAAATCTAAGGCAGCATGGGCAATAAATTGATTCAAATAACTATGGTCTTCTTTCTAGAAAAAAATAAAAAGTGAAAAAATATTAGTTATGTAGGTAGGAGGTACTTTGTAAATTATAAGTAAGGTAAAATAATAATTAATTTGCTATAGCCTATATTAGAATTATCCTGGAACTCAACAAAACTAAATAAAAACTTTTAAAAATAACTACACTTAATGATAATGCGTAAAGATATAGTTGAGGCTAACTTTTCTTGTTAGTCCATACAATCAGTAGGTAGGCAGACAGTTATAATTTGTATAAATTAAAAAATGATATAACTTATTTATATGAGCTCTTAACTTAGTAAATTTCCTAATAAATAATAACAATAGTAGGTACTTTTAATTTTAAGAGTTTAATGTTACCTATGTACTGAAAATAATTTAAAAAATTAAAAAGTGTAATCTTTTCAACAAAAATTGTCTTTGATACAAAAAATGTGTAACTAAAAACAGGTTTACACATATTAATTTATTGAGGACAAAAGTCTGTAGAAATCTAGACAAAAATGAAGGACTAAAACCCAAAAGTCCTAACCTTTTAAGTGCCAGCATAGACCAAACACATTTATAAGTTATTGGTGTTACAAAGTATTACATACTTTTACTTCTTTGCTTGACATGAATTCCATTTCAAATATAGGATTGTCACCATGTCCAACAATTACAAAGTAGTAAAATCCAGTCATTGTTCTGCTGAATTGATACAAATTAGCGATAAAACAAATCAACCTATAATATTATTCATTACATGACCACTACATTTTTTATTAATTTGAACAGCAATTAGTATAGATGTAAACACAGAACAATATATAGATCAACAATTTAAAATGTTAAATGTCTTCACCCTTCTGTAAATTCTCTTTCGTATTTTGATAATAACATTTTATGATAATACAATTATGTGATAAGTGATAACCATAGTTGGGGTATATACATTCTGTGGTTGGGGCACGAACGCTTTGCCGCAGTAAAGCATTTGGCTGCCTTATCATATTTTTGGTTATATATTTCTTTGGAGTTACAAAAAACACAAGATCTTATGTTACTGGATGGATTATAAAAAAATAAAACCATTTTTAAATAACTGTAAGATATGGAAATACAAATTAACGTCAGATAATTTTCTTAATGAACATAATTTTATAAAAACCTTAGAATTCAAACAATTTAATCTTACTTACCCTAAAACTGAAGCTTCAAATACACTATATGGAATTTTGATACATTTATTCAATGTACATATATCTGATTTAATTGAATAACTTAATTGAAAAAAAAAAATATTATTTTAGTCATTAAACGTTTTATAAATCTTGAGTCATTATACTGTCTGCATCACGATCTACTCAATATATTTTTAAATAATTCACTTAGACTATTAATTTTTTCATTTATTAAAGATATAAATAGCATTTTCATTTTTGTGTATTTTCATCAAATACAACAAATAAAATAAAATTGTCTACCATAAAATATTATAGAACTTATAAGAATAAATCAAAAAAATTAATTCCGTCAAATTTGGGGGGAAATAAGTCTTTGTTGAGTTATATTGAATTAATACTGAATAATTTATGTACGTATAAATATAATCATTAACTACTAATAATATTCATCATTTGTTTGTATCATATTGTTTTGTTTTCCATTTGAATATATACCTTGATTATACTTTTTAAGTGAGTGTTTTATTTTTATTTATTAGAATATTAAGGTATGCCAATTATATAAACCTAAGTATCTTAATAGTTGTATTATAGCATATTGTAAATATTTATAAAGACTTTCTTTTCCATTAAGGACTACTTTGAACTTCCTATTTGATAAACAACTTTAAATATAAGTAATAAAGTATATATATTATTTAAGTATAATAAAACAAATACAACTTTTAATATAATATTATTGTATTAAATATATTTAATGATGATAATTATCGATAGTAGTATATAATCGGTTATAAGACCTATATCGATAGTAGGATATAATCGTTTATATAACGATTGTCGATAGTTGAATGTCGACAATCGTTAGAAGCACTATATTATAGTGCCACTACTGTTCACGGTAGTTCATGGTTCGTTTTTACACATTTTTTTTTGTCGAGTGAACGGTGTATTGAGTTCCGAAATTTTAAAATTACGGCGAAAATCGTTAAAAATCCAAATGAGGGGGTGTTATTCGATCACCCGTGAAGGGGAGGTATTTGAATAATGTCGGTTTCTCTGAATTTTGCTGATTTAGACACACGTGGGTAATCTTTAAAAAAAAAAAAAATCATTACTATTCCAATACGTCAAGTAGTATATTGTTAATGCTTTTCCGTATTATATAATAAGAGACTGTTCGAAAAACACCGATAAGTAGAATCTAATATTAATTAGACATATTAGCATTATTCAAAAAATCAGTCCTCTTGGCCACCACGAGCGTTATGCGATAACACCGGAAAATTTAATCGTGAAAACGATGTAGAGATAAATTAATTAAAATATGATTTCCATTAAATTATGTTAGTTTTATTATGTTAGTTAACTTTTAGTTTGATAAATGAAAAAAAAAAAAAAATGAACTTTTTGTTTTTTCAATTAACATAACGAGTTAAAAAGAATTTGTTCACTTGCCCAGCTTTGGAGTGTTATATGGTTATATTATAGGTAATTGGTATGTACCTACTTTTTATGATATTTATATAAAATCACTTACACAATGGAACACACGGAGTTTGTAAACACGAGAACATATATTTTGTGTAATAGTTATTACCACAAAGCTGAAATAAAACTGGCCAAAACAATGATATAATACCTAAACAGTATCGTGATAGAATTTTTTTTTTAAAATCGATTTCCTTTTCTAATTTTTTTTTTTCTAATTTCGAGTGATCGATAAGAGGTACGTAATACATTACGTCGTAAACACTTTGGAGAATTTTAACTTTTTCGTGTCTACCGATTTTTTTCAAAAAGTTTTTGTTACGATACGTCAATCGTTACACACGTACAAAACATCATGTACCTAAGTACGTACTTAGAACGCACGTATGGTAAAATACAACGATTATTAGAGTAATACAACAACTATATATACATACTCGACAGTATTTTCTTCAAGCTTCTCGATGTTTCAAATCATATTGTATCGTTCACATTACAGCACCAACATCTTTCACATTTTCGATCGGAACGCGCAATAAACGCCCAAAACACGAACGGTCCACTATATTTCACAATTAATAATATACGTACAAAAGCGCAATACGTAAAAACTATCGTTTTTTAAACATTTATTGTTTTTGATTAACAGAACAGAGAAGACCAACGTTTATATCATCGTAATAACATAATATCGTGTATAGTGTACAACGTGTACATTATTATAAGTAGTGTGTGTACGTAGAATATAAATTATAAATATCACTTAATTCATAAACAATTATATAGGTATTACATAATATAGTGTTGCCAGAATAAAATAAAAACTAAACGTATATTATTTTGTATAAATAAAAAAAAAAGTTATAATAATATGGAACAGCCTACGTAAAACATATTATATGAAAACACAAACTCGCAAACTGTACATCAATATAATAATAGCGTATGCGTATAATTTATAACGTGCGATATCCTGCAGACGTGGGTTATTATTCCAAGAGATTGAGCGTGCTGTTGGTCTTTCTCAACTTTGCTCTCCACGGAATGATTTTCGCCTCACCGTCGTCGCCGTCCGCGTCTTTCGTCGGTGCCGCCGCAGACTTGTCCACCCCTCCGATCGTCTCCGATTCTTCGTTCGTCTGCACCACTGGCCGATCGTTTTCCTTGTTCTGACCGTCAGACGGCGGTAGCTCGGCAAACGTCACCTTGGCCGCGGCGGCAGACGTGGTCGGCTTGATCTGTTGTTGTTGGGTCGAAGGCCTGAGAGAAGAAAAAAACGTTTTTTTAATTTCTCTTTAGACGTGAAACTTACGGCGCGGTACGAAAACGTCGTGGGTTAGGTACGCCACAAGCGTTTTTACAGCACAGAATTATTGTCCAGTATAAAAGACCAAAAAACGTTCACGAAATAATGGAAGAACAATGCGATATGTTTTGAATAACACGATTTTTTTTTTGTTTCCAATATCTCGACATTTTTTCGATTGCGTACACATCTGGCGCGGTATTTTATCGAAACTATTTCACCAATTATTTCATTATTGAGTTCAAAGGGAGACAAAGCTGAAAGTGCGCAACACTAATTGCGTCTGGTGAAAGTTTTATAAATATCTTTTGATGAAATATTATGCAAACTTTGCAAAAATAGTAATAAAATAAAAATAACTTATTCGACGACACGAAACCAACAGAAATATTACATATTTATGGTCAGAAACAGCTGTACCTAACATAGTCAACGCGTGTATTTCAAATATTAACACGGTAAAATAATGCGAACTTTTAAAATACGGGCTAGTAAAAAATAAAAGTTACAAATAACACGTTTTTGTGTTTGTAATTTGTAAAATTTTTCAACTGCAGTCAACAACACATTTCGTCGGTGTTGGAAAATTTTAAATGCGGCATTTTTAGTTCGTAATTCTCGTGGCCTTATTCGAATAAACTATGTGTATTGAAAAACAGACGATTTTTTATACTTCTATTACCTAACTCTTTTAGTGATTTTTATTTACAAAGTTCAAGTTTTTTTGTCATATTATATCGTTTTTAAATAGAGGTGTTCGTTGTTATAAATTATTTTTGTGATTTGCTTTTGAATCTTAGATTTTCCGCGAACATTTTCATTTCTACAAAATTGATTTTTACTCATTTTTTTATCCATCCTAATATTTTAAACGTAGGTATTTGAGTTCTAATGACGAGTACAGCGTTTTTTATTTACAACGGTTACGCGCGTATACGATTTTCATACATCAATCGTCAACAATTAATTTTATACGTTGAAATAACACGTAAGCGAAAAATGGCGGGAGACTAATTGAAATTGCATTTTATTTTAGGTTTCTGGGTTTACTGCAGAATATTGTAACTTGCACAGTTGTTATACGGGCAATATAGGTAGCTATATCCAAAGCCTATAGTTTAAATATCAAGATTGAAATTGAATACTTTTGCCATTGATTTCGATTACGCCTACTGTCAACGGTTTCGATTCAGATTTCAACGAGTTTGAACGTGCGTTTTTAAACACTTTTTTTTACAATTCGTTGTATTCCGGTTTATGTTTATTTTTCCTCATTGATAAGCGTGTACGACATATCAAAACACGGCGATGGTTTTTTAACGTCGATTTTTTTTGTTTCAAACATCGGTTATTTGAATTCATTAAAACGATTTTTGCCCGGGCAATCACGGCAAAGCCTCAAGCTGTGTTTTATGATCCGTTTTTTAAACGTAGGCGATGGCGAAACGCCGTCACACGACCAGAGATTTTACTTTTAAGACGACGTAGGAAACTCTAAGATGTACAAGCCGACGTAGAATTCGGTGGGAGCGAAGGAGCTGGCCGCATAAGTACTGTTCAGTGAAAACGACTGGACGGTCTGTGTAGCAGAAAATCAAACCGTGACGGCGTCATTTTCTACACGCACACTAATTATTATCGTGGTTATTGTTTTTTTTTTTAAACACTATTAGTACCATCTTAGCGGTGGGCCAATTAGCATAGTTGGATAAATTCTATGAAACGTTTCCAAAAACCTACTTGACGTCGTCTTGTCGCTTGTTTTGCATCAGCTGTCGTTTCCACGGCGGTAAGGCCAGCAGACGTTTTTCCTCCGCCCGCCGGCTCAGTTCTTCCTCCATGTCCTTCCTCGCTTTCTCCGCAGCCTTTTTCGCCATCATCTGACGTTTCCACGCGGGAATCACGTTGCCGTTTGCGTCCTTCTCCGGGATCTGTTCGCAATTAAAGACGTTTTAATCAGACGTAATATCGTAATACATATGTACACAATACGCTTAAATCGATCCGACATATTTTTTTTTGACAAAATACAGATAACAATGTAATCCATGTACACAGAAAATCTGACCCACTGGTGTGCTCTCACCTAACAGTTATCGGTAAAAAAAATACTTAGACCGCATCAATTAATCACGTTTAATCGTTTTAAATCTGTTATTGCTGAATTTTAGGGCACGGCACATTTCCAAAAAAGTGTTTTTTACATTATATACCTAGTAAAGCTCTTTCGAATTTACGGGGGTAAGCACTCTAGAACTCTCCGCTAAAGCCGCTTTTGATTTCTGATACGTGGGTAATTATAAGTATCGATACGCACGTCTGACAATAATCACCAGAAATCGTTTTCTTCGGAAAAGCTGAAACCTATAAGCGTCGAACATTTTCCGAAGTGATGTTTTTAACATAAACTCTAGAAACGCTCATAATCCAATATTAATCATTCTATTTAATTTTGTGTGATATTAAATAGTGTACGTTGTCTAAATATGTGATGCATCTCGCGGCTCAGTAGTGATGTAGTAATACCATGAACCCATCCATCGAGGACTTGAAAAACTGAGTTATATCATAAGGCACCTATATTTATGTTTTCAACTCGAATTCTAGAGTTTTTACAAGTATTGCAGAAAAATTGAGAAACGATACGTGTCGTTTAAAAGTCTACCGTAACATTTTTGCTTTGTAGGCTTACAATTTTACAAATTTATTAGATATTTTAAGTGTTAACCAACTTTTAGCCTGCGCAACGACGTGTCGCGTAACGTGCGGAATTTTTTGTTTGGGTTTCCACCGTACTAAATTAATAGCGATTCGAATGATTAATTAGAATTAAGTATGTGAGAGTCCACCAGGACCGAACAAATAACGAATACGGTAGCCGGTACCTACCAACCAACAACCAGACTGTAACATAGTCGCCTAATTAATGACCGACGAGGATCTCATGGAAAATAACGTCATTATATTCGTTTTAATGTATAACACGAGGTGAAATCGTGCGAGGGTATAGCTTTCAGATATCTCAACACTCAAAGTGAAATGCGTGTAAATTTAGCCCAACAATTGAATACCACGTTGAAACGTAGTCACGACTATGACAACTACGACGTATACAACACGCGTGTGGCGATTCGATTGAAAGCTAAAACTTTACCAGCTGATTGGTCTACTTTGTCGAAACGATGAGTATAAGGTACCTCCGCGAAAGTATACGTTGAAAAAAAAAAAAAAAACAATTTCGTATTATAATAATTAGTGTTAAATAAATGAAAAACAAAATGGTCGTCAGTCAGGTAGGTACCGAATAGTTTAGTTGGATATTTTATTATCGGCTGTAACCATACTTCTCGATTCAATCGTTCTCAAAGAAATTTCCTATTTACGATGGTAAACGTGGTAGGTACGTTCTGTGAGTCGAAAGAAGTGCTCTAGAGTGAAAAACGTAATGAAATAAAACTCATGTACGCGATTGTGGTACAAAATTATTGTCATGAGGTGAACAACGTGTTCTATAATATGTACTAACAAATAGAGATGTATAACTCTACTTAAAATAAATGTACCCAGTTATAATGTGTTTAGCATGACGAGCGGAACCATCCACCGGCTTATGATATTCCATACGTTATGCTTAGAAAAAAAAAAACACGCTATGTTGTGTAAATGGAAATTAAAAATTGTTTGAAAAAACGAATCGCTCATACTGAAGGGGAAAATAAAAATGTCTAATGATCGACGGGAAAAACGATCGTTCGAGGGGAAAAAAAAAAACGTATATCATATCATATTACCTGATCGATGATGTTGTCGGGAGACAGCTGTTTGGCGATCTCGGTGATCTTTTGTTTTTCGCTCATCTCGTCCATTTTGACTTTTTCCACTTTCATCTGTTTGATGCCGTTTATGTCTCTGGACATTTTCAACTCGGCGATCAGGTCTTGCCTCTGTGCTTGCAGCGGCGACACGACACCTAATGAAACGCGCACGCACTCGGGTCAGTGAAAGCTGATGAAATTAAAAACTGTTCCCGTGGGACTGTTATATATATGTAACATACATTGTAACGACGCCACTTCTTCTAATTACACGCACGTCGCTATTATACCAGTTAACGTCGTTCTTTATATTAATATAATAATAACAATAATAGTAGTAGTAGTATGATAGGAGTCCGTGAGCTATCGCGGTCTTGTAAAAGAAAAACATTTAGGTAGGTGTGTTGTTATTACTCGTTATATTAAACACACACGGAGTCAATGCAACACGAAGATCGCAATAACATAAAACCTCTACTGCACGCACGCATTGAAATCGTCGTTTTACGTCTTATGAACTCTCAAATTATTTATTTTTTCTTATTTTTTTTTTTTCAAACCGAGGTCGCCACACGGTAAACCATTTTATTGTCTCATACCTAACCTAGTGTAATTTGTCTGTGTAACGCACATTCAATCGTGTCTATTTGTACCTGTAGATCGTTTTCACAAGGCATCACAGAATCCATAACAAACGGCGGTTTATGTCTGACGACGTGTCTTAATTATTTACGTTTTTGCCATTTTTTTCTATACGTAACTATAAATATTATTGCGAGATATCAAAAAACAGTTTCAAGACCATCCGTATATACACGCGACTGTAAATAATTTTGTTTTTGTTCATTAACAGCACCGATAACCATTACTTCAATCTCGTATTTTCATTTAGAATATTTTTCCGAAACTCAATAACGTATCAATACCGAATCAATAAATTTGCTGGTTCGCGCGCTCAAAATAGTGCTAATAGAATCAAAATGGTGGCGGAGAAGACGTTTTTCACTTTACACTTGAAACGCGCGAAGCAAAAAACTACTTATTAAGTGTTGAAAGTTAATAAATGAATTTCAAATTGCAACTTCCGCCGTACATTCCCTCTTCGCTTTAAAATAAACATACTTGAACAGTTTTGATTCAAAAGTATAGCGTTTGGTATTAAAACGACTTCAAAATCTGTAAAATATTATCCGATAAAAGCGTACGTACGGACAAATCGAGACATTTTTATAAGCTTCAGTGCCACGGTTCCGATCGAATCAATAACTGTACAACGGGTTCGAGAACGTTATGTTAGGTCGCGTAGAATTCATCAAATGGTTGAATAAATCATTTTTCGATTACGTACTGTAAGTAATATGTTTTTGACTTTGCGGTATTTTCACGCAACGGGTGTTTAATTTGACGAAAACAGCATGTCATTTGGTTCTAATAAACGCGAATCGTCCGTTTCGAGTTAGTTGTAAAAAAATAATTATAACGCTCGTGAAAACAACAAAACTACTATAATAGAGATGTTTCTTTACCGTTAGAACTAGAAAAAGTTCGTGGGATACGCAAACGTAATTAAACGATGAAAGGATATTACTACACAGTTGTTCGTTTCGCCGTATTAAGATTTGTTCTATTGTTACTAACTCTCGTATTATATTTCATATTCGTACAATTTATCGGAGGAAAAAATGCACCTCACATAGTCGTGCACGATATCTCAAAACGATGATTAAAAAAAATCTGCTTATTCCGTTGGATATTATAACGAACGAAAATAATCGACTCCGCGAAATATTTTTTCATAGATGAGATTCTTCGAGATTTACAAGCGATACCTATAATAACGCGCATGAAAAAAGACGAGTGACGTGTGCGAATCAAATCGTGGGCACTTGGCTAAAAGTTTTTGAACGGTCTCAAAAAATTTTTTTTTTTTTTTTATAATGCTCAAACGTACACTAAACGTACGATTCACACCAAACTGTGGTTAATAGTAAGAAAATTAAACGTTCGTTTATTATATTTATGTTATTTACATTGTTTTTCGACGTTATATTTTATTCTGTATTAAATCATATTTTTTTCTCATAGTTTTATAGAATGTTTCTTACGTAATTTATAAAATATCGATTTCTCTGATTTCCCACAGGATTGTTTTTTCTCACGTTCACGCAGTTTAAAACGCTACTGTTGTATAGCGAGGGTAAAACGATTCTCCCACGTTCTCCAACGATATACTTAATATTAATACATATTATAACCCGTCTCTTTACGGTGTTTTTAATTTTCGGTTGAGAATCAACGCAATATTTTCGTACAATTTGATTATTTTTATTACCTATGAGTTATCAAAAGTCACTGTCGCGGTTCAATACTTTCTGAAAAAAAATCGCACCGAATTTCGTGATTGTTGCATGGCGAAAACCCTCCGACAGTTACAAAAAAATAGCCCTCCGTCTCCTTAATTACTCCGCCGGTAACGTCGAATTTCCATACTCCGTCTGTCACGGAGTGAATCACAAGAACACTTGCTTTCGACGGTTTTTACTTCCCGCGTACCGGTCGATCTACATACTAACGCGATGAGGGATCTGCGAACCGAGTTCATCAAGACGTCGTCGTCCGCTTTGCAACCGCCGAGGCGAGGCGCATTTTCGGTTTAAAAAAAATTTTCAACTCTTAAAGAAAAATAATAATAATAGAAAATTTAGCGCGACGGACGCGAAGCCATTGAAATCGGTTTACGCCGCATTGACGGGTTGATCGGAAGTAAAAAAGAGTCCCCTACGATTCGCGTGTGACGGACGTGCGGAAAGAAAACCGACGTCACTCAGAATGCGCGATGCGGACGACTCACCGGATTGTCTGTCGACGTTGCTCATGATCTTTGCCGAGCCCGGAGTCTTTTTCAGCTGCACGCTGTGCAAGTCGTGCACGCTGATGGCGGCCAACGGTTGCTTCTGCTGCTGCTGCTGCTGGTGCACGGCCACGGACAGTTCGGACTTGGTCCGGTGCAGCGACGAACACCCGACCGCCGCGGCACCTCCTGCTGCGGCGACAAGGTCTGTTCCGGTGTCGCCGACTCCTCCGATGCTCTTCAGGTACTCGGACGGTTTGATGAGTCCGTCGTGGCCGTGGTCGCCGGGCGCCGGGAACTTGGGCGGAATGAACGGTTGCGGCCGCTGCTGTTGCCCCGCGGCCGCTGCGATCGCCCCACCGTCGGCGTCGTCTCCTGCGGAGCAAAACGACGAGACGATACGGTCAGAACGGACGCTCGTCGCGGGTGGCCGGCAGCGCGTAAAGCCGCTTTTTTTTTATTATTAAGTATTATCATTATTCGGCGCACACACTGGACAAGCGGTTATTTTCGTACGACGCGTAAACTGGTTTCAGTGGCGAACGACGGCGTGTGTAATTGGCGAAAGCTGCGGGGGCAGCTGCCGCAGCGGGTGAAATCGAGCCGCGGACGATCCGCGCCGGCCAAACGCGTTTTTTACTATAATTAATTAGCCGAGTGCGCGCAGAGTGATCTGCTGATACCGTACCGGCCGATCGCTGGCGCGCGTTAACTCGTCGAGAAAGTGCAATACCGATTCAGTTTTTTATATACTATTTTTTCTTTCGCGGACGTTCGACGCGGCCCAAAATATTATTACGACAGGGATTTACATGTTTTTCATTACGTATAACAATAAGCCGCTGTGCTACTCACCGGACTGGTCGCTGCGGCCCGACGACCGCTGTTGGACGTACACGTACATCTGACGGCGGAAGTCGGCGGCCGGCAGCGGCGGCGGCGGCGGCGGCGGCGGCGGCGCACACGAGCCGGTCGCCGGTTCGGAGACCACGCGTTTCAGCGGCGCCCGTTCCTTGTGTACGTGATGGGCGACCGCGTGCAGCGGCAGGGTGTGATGGTGGTGCCGGCCGGGCGCCTCCGGGTCCGAGTCCTCGGCCGAATGGCTCACGTCCGACGGCGAGCCGCTCGACACTCCCGACTCTGTTGCCGTACAACACACCAACGAGACACGTTATTGATAACAATACGTATAATACTTTGCGAGCGGCGTTTGAAATCGTTTAGTAAAATATTTTACTAGGAATATTCCACGACGTTTTTAGTTTGTGGCCGCGACGCAGCAGCAGACGCGTTCCTTTCGATCAAAAACGATCCGGTCAAAAATATCGTTTCGAATCTGTTCGTCACTACGACCGTAGTTCGACTAAACTTTCAACCAAACCGTTAGCACCCGTTAGCATTACAACAGTGATTCGTCACTCTTTACGCGTTACTACAACTGACGAAACGTTTTCATCGGGTGTATAAAAGTTCCGTACAAAAATGTTGTCGCAGACGGTACCGAGTTTGAAACGTTTTTTTTTTTAAATTTTTTTTAAATCAGAATTCTCGCAGTAAGTCTATTATTTCGTATAACCCATACGAATTCAATTTAGAACCTCCGGACCTTAGTAGTGTACAGTTCAAACCGTGTTTGTTTTTATGGTTGTATTTATTGTTCTTTTGTTAAGGCAGTATTTTCAAGTTCGTGTACAGCATCACTGCGTACGAGTCGTGAGCTGCGAAAACGGATACGGAGATTGTAGGTTGTTAATTTGAAAATTTTACTCTAAAACTTCTGCGTAACTATACTGTGAAAGCTGACAATATCAAATTATCCGATGCATAATTATGGTTACGGTATAATTATTTGGATCAAACAAGTTGAGAACGTTTAAGTACCTACATACCCGACTGAACCTAACCTACAATTATAAAAATAATAAACGCGAGAACGTTCGCGAAGACGGAGAATAATATCAATTACCTATACTATTTTTCATTCGAATTTATGATTGCTTCGGAAAATTGGAGCAAGTGGATACCGCGAGAAAACGTAAGTAAACAATTAGAAAATAACAAACGTACCCAAGTCGAGGGTGCCGATGTAAAAAAAAAAAAAAAAACATTAATTTACAGTTTTTATATAATTAATAATTGACGCTTTACGTTGGGAATGTACGTTATTTTTATTGTTAAATGTGAGACGTGTAGTTTTAAAAATCACGGTCCATTTCAAGAACAGACCGCGTGTTTTACGAATTGTTAAAAAGTTTGATTTAAAAAATAGGCTGTTCGATGTTTTATGTACACTCGGTTCTGAAAAATGATTTGGATTCGTCGCAGAAGTCTACGCTTGAAAATGAAATTCCCACGTTTTCGATTGTATCACATTAATTTATACGACCAAATTTATGGAGATTTTGACTTTTAATTTTTGGAAGTCTTAAAGAAAATAAAAAATGTTGGAGATTCGTTTACAAGTAGACTTCGTTACCGATTCGTATCAGTTTTTGCAAACCCTATGTCGCACCATCCAGATCGATCTGCGCGCGTTTGGCAACGTGTAAATTGCTACGATTTGAGCGTGGCGCCAGGCGATAAGAAAAAAAGAAAGAATCCCTCGCGGATTCCCTTCACGACAGGCCTGATCGTCCTCGATACGGTGAATGCGAGCATTCTTCACCGTTTACAATGCGTCTAAATCGACGAAACCGGCTTTGCGGCAAAAGGTCCCGTGGAAACGACGTGAATTTTTTTTCCACAGAAAAGAAGAACGGGATTTTATTGCTACACAAGAACCCATCGAAAAGTCGGTCGAAAACCTGCAGGCACAACTCGAACTACTGATTGAAACGAAACGCCGGAGAAAATATACAAAAAACCGATTACAATAACCCCATTCGTACGAGCCGGAGAGCACTTCCAGCACGGCGTGATCCCGAGAGCGAGACGAGAGGTCACGGTGCCGGAAGATTGACGAAAATGAAAATTTTGACTTCACCGTTGACAGCGCGCCGGCAAAAGGGCGACGTATGACGTACGAATCGATTGAGACAGACGGCGGACAGCAAAAGAAAAAAACGTACGATTTCGTGTCGTCGTCCTGGGCTGCCTGTAACGCGCAAACCGGAGACGACGTTACGTACCTGGCGTCATCGCTCCCGCGGGCTCGTAACACGTCTCGATCGGGTCGGCGGCGGGACCGCGGACGGTGACGTTGGTGACGGACGCCGCGGCCGTGCCGTCGACGTCGCCGGCTGGTGCTCCCGCGGTGGTGTGCAACACGACCACGGACGACGAACAGGAGCCGCGCAGCATCGGGCCACCCGCGACGCCGCTCCCGGTCGAGCTCATCGATCCCGAACGGCTGTGGCTTCCCGAGTCCCGGCTCGGGCTCTTGGACTCCTTGCCGCGCGCGCGCTGTTGCGCCGCACGGTGTCCGTCGACGGCTGTTCCCCCGGCCGTTCCCGTCGCTGGCCGTCGCCTCACCTCGTATATGTCCTCGTAGTCGTTCTCGCCGGCCGCCGCGCACCCCGGCTCGCTGCTGCCCCGGTCGGACGACGACGACGACGACGACGTGGTGCTCAGGTTCTCGTCCGACCCGGCGCCGGAGCTGCTGTTGCTGCTGTGCACCTCCACCTTGACTGCGGCGGACAAGACGGAATCAGTAGAGCGTCCAGTACGCGCCGGCCGGACAACGCGGCCACGTCGCGCGGACGAACAGCGCCGCGCGAAACGCAACAACCGTTTGTGGCACCGAACGGGCGCGACGGGACGATTTCTTATCTATACGACTCACTTTACGACATGGTTGTTGTTGTCGTCATCGTCGACGAGTGGAAGACGCGTGTTATCTGTGATTATTTCTAAACACACCGCGAGACGATAAGACGAAAAACCGCGGCGGATAATCGTCGTCCGCGTATGTTTCGAAACCGCCCCAAAGGGACAAGCGATTGGTTTTGTTTACGTTGCACGTGACGACGACGATAACACTTCTACACTAACTGATTTTTAAAGTCGGCGGTACCTAACGATGGAACGCGCATTACAGGGATTTGGGGGAAAAAAAAAAATTAAAAAGTCGCAGTGAAAAAACTGAGCGAAAATTAATGCGAAAAACGTTGAAAATCGCGACGTTTTTGACCGATTTAGTAGATTTTCGGACAAAGTGTTCGGGATTAGAAAGTTCGAACACGTACGCTGCTAAAAAATTTCGAAAATCCGTATTCACCGTATTACTTGGTTGTCTAAATGTTCCACCATTTTCTAAAATTGGTCGTGCCACTGACTTTTTTTGGAAAGCAATTTGTAACGGAAATTCGTTGTTTGAGATTTGAAAATCAAACATTTTACGTAAGACAAAATTTGCCATCCGAATAAAAAAGTCCGCCCAGTAGTTCTCTGAAAGCGTGTAAAAAATGGATTCGAAAACGGTGGTGTTAACTGATTAAACTAAACTTGATACTAAAAACGTAATAACTTAAAATAATGGCCCGAACGGTTCGAAATTTTCACACGTTATTTAAATTAATAAGCCAACCTAAACTTTGTGAACAATTTTTTCGTTCTCTCTATCTATCCATTTGAGTCACTCAGAATCGTTTAATATACCCGTATATAAACCTTCCAGAAACACAGTATCAAACTATCCACGCGATTGATTTTGGGTCTTTTATAACAGAGGGCTTATGAAGAGCGATCGAACTTTACGAGGGGGGCTTTTAATGTTTTTAGGCCCCCAAAGCACCCCGGATTTCCGTCAATCTAAATGATTATTATTTGTTTAGGTATTCTATACAACGACGGGGCAAACAATTAATAAAATAATTATCGCAAAGTGCAATCAGTACGCTCCTCTGTCACTATAATGTCGAAACTTACGAGTGCGGGCTATAAAGTGTGGGCTAACCCCGCAGTGGTAGACAAAAAACGATCGAGTCTCAAGTGTACCTGTAATAGCTAATAAACTCAATGTAAACGAGACGCTGTTATCTACTATTTACTATTATAAACCGTCTTTCTTAATCGAGAGCAAAGTTATCTTCACATTGTTGTTTAAGTGGGAGAGCAGAGGATCTTTATCTCGCATTTTAGCACGAATAAATATGTCGAGCGTGTTTGTACGGTTGTGTCTTATACTCACATTGAGGCGGAGACAGATCGTGCAGGAACGTCAAAAAACATAAATAGAGAGAGAAAAAAAAACGTAATGAAAACGAAAAAAATTTACTCATTTTACGACAAATGCAAGGACACACCTAAAAACGGCCCCCCCGGGGGGGGGGGGCTAGCGGTTTTAATCTTAAAAAATGTTACAGAATGTCGTCGTCATGACCGACACAACACCATTTTATCGATACTCTTTTTATACGATTTCAGAGACTGTTTGGCGGATTTTAATGACATTTTTGGGCGCCTCAAAGAGCAAACTTTGTTTTATACAACATATCACAATTTCGGGTTAGAAAAAAATCGTGACTTACGATTTTTGATTTGTGATTCTACCACGTGTGTGTTCTTGGGCTTTTTTAAAATTTTCAAAATTTTTTCTAGAAACTTCAAACTTTTATCGAATAAAACTGGAAATTTTTCGGAAAACTTTGAAACGTGTACAGGACTTATACCAAACTGTACGTTTTATAGTGCGTGAATGTTTCAAGTCGTTTGGTTTTACATTGTAAGAGGAGGAATCGCATGAAAAAAAAAAATAAAATTTGTTAAAAACTCGGTATTCCGAAAATTTCAAAGTTTTTTACCAACTATTTATCTTCAAAGTACCACTTCGTGACGACGTGTAGCTACCACGAACCGCGTACACATTGGTGAAAAAAATATCGGATACCGTTTTTGAAGAAGTTATCGTGACTTCATAGCCCCCTAAAAAATACTGGGCGCGCCCTTGGACAAGTCAAGATGGAAAACGAAATGAAATTGACTCGGTTAGAAAAAAGTCGATTATTTTTTTTTCTGCTAAAATATTCACCAGGTCGTTCACCTAGTCTACAGTATGTATTCAACTCGTGTGGTTAGGACAATCGAAGTAAAAAAAAAAAAAAATTCAATGAACTCGTTATGGACTCGGTAGCGAAAAAAACCAAACTTAACTCTGCGATCAATTCTCAACAAGTCAATCAAAACAAAAATAATCAACTAATTAGTTGTTAAAAAGTTAAAAAAAATAATCAACTTTTTAGCTTTTAACCAGTCGACAATGGCCATTCTTCGTGAACGTGAATTTGCGCCGTAACAACAACAACAACGACAACGACAACGACAACGCGATTAACGACGTCTCGGAGTCTCGCTTACCGATCATGGTGTTGAGGCCGATGGCCGGAGGTGGCGGCGGCGCCGGCGGCGGTGACGAGGAACTGGAGTCCGCCTTCGCCGCTGGTTTGTCCGCCGCCGCGGCGAATATGTCCTTCACCGGGTCGTCAACCACACCGTTCGGGCTGTGTAAATAAAACGGACCCTGCTGCTGCTGCTGCTGCTGCTGCGACGTCGATTTAACCGGTTCGGCGACCCCGTTGACTGGCTGCTGTTGACGGATCGCCGCCGCCGAGTTGACGACGTACAGACCGTCTTTGACGGCCACCTTGCCGCGTCCGGTACCGCCGTTTTGCTGTTGCGGCAAGTGCGCGCCGTCCGCCGGCGACGGGGGGTGCAGGTAGAACGGTTCTTGGCTCTTCTTGTAGTTCACGCAATCGGCGAACGAACACTGTAACACGGTAATGTCAGCGAAACAAAGTGACCGAGGCAGTGTAAATGATAGGACAAAAGATTCCTTCGAAAAGTAAAGCTCGTTCGGTAACGACGAGTCAACACAACCGTTACAGACCTGTTCGTATACGATCGACACAATTTTAAGTGAATCGATGAAAAACGCATATTTTATTTTTTCGTTTTTGGAAAACGGGTTTTTTTTTTCTTAAAATTTTGTTCCTCGGACACTATGATAATACGTCATACGTATAGCTGACGAGTAATGAGTAACGAGCCATGAACCAATAAGACGAGAATATTTCTATATTTTGATCGCGAATACGATTTTGATTTTTCATAATAAACTTTATTATTCCGTTGAATGAAATGGACTATTCGCGCAAATTGATATTATGAAAATTATTAACATTCAAAAGTACGTGTTGTATATTATCTCGCGATTTTCAGACGTGCTTGACAATAATAAAAGATTATTTCAGAAAGTTTAGAGGAAACAGGTAAAATTTCAAACAATTTCTGCCACAGCATACTGTTTACAATCATAAATTACGAAGCAATTAATAAAAAAAAAAAGTCTGTATCATATTAGTATACGAACACACGGCTGTTTGCAGAAAATAAGTCGTAATTTATTTTTTAATATTACATACTTTTTGATATTATTAGCAACGTTCGTCACGTTGTTATTGTTTCAAAGATGTTATTCGGGTCACTGTAATTAATAATTACGGAGAAAAACGATTAAAATAGCTTTGTGTTGTCCATGCCATACGGTTATAACTTAAGGTCTATAATAGATTTTACTATGCCACGTATTATTCCGTGCACACGCGCGTTTGATCCGTTGTGATATTTCAATTATAGAAGAACGCGTTTGATTACAAAAAAAAAAAAAAAAGCCGCAGTAAACGTGTTTTTCCAGTAATTTCTTACGCTCGTTGTACGATTCGTTTTACAATTTAAATCGTACGATTTGTACTTGAATACGTTATTAATTATTATTATTCACTCGATTAATGACAGCGTTTATAAGTCATGTTCAGGAATAACTCGATCAATTATTTTGTATACCTACACAGCTCGTTGTTTTTATTATGATTTACCTTTTAATAACGCGTAAACGCCTCATTGCTATTTCGTTCGACAAGATGCAGACTGATTTCACCGTTTGATACAAGTTTGTCCGTACATTCAAATAAAACTGGCTATATGCGAGTTGTGAACTATACATAACACGTCGACCAACCGTTTGACAAATAATTAGTGGTTGTGGCTAATATAAATTATTACCTTAAAACATAGACGATCGATCCGAGATGGTACTCTATTTGAAATTTTGATTATTTTTCGAGTTACGAAACGAAAACAGTCAAATCTTCGAAAGCGCTTGAAAATTTTACACGTCGTTTTAACAAGTTTACTGACTGTTAAACCACAGATAAGATAAAACCAGATAATTCACTTCCTATACAAGCAATGTAATTTCCAAAAATGTAAACAAACCAAAACCCTCCTCAAATCAGTGCTGTCTCTTATTGGAAATAAAATTTCTTTACGG
>CM029358.1:37228787-37260189 GCA_017140985.1 Hormaphis cornu | reverse complement strand
TATATATATACCGGCTGGCTCAGTCGGTCAGTCAGTCCGTGGGTACACTCCGCGACACACCGTTGATTACACTCCGCGATTCCTCCTCCATTGTAACGTATTATTTGTTTTTTCACATTTATTCATGTAATATAGCGTTTATTTTAGATTAAATTGCGAGTGATTTTTTATTGCCTAAAACCCACAATACCATAGTGTTTTGAAACATGTTAAGCATACAGTTGCGAACAAAACGAAAAATAAAAGTCTTTATTGATTGTTGTTATTTGATTTTATGAGAAGCATTGACGTCCAAGTTGCCAGTATAATATATGTATATAGTTTACTGTAAGTCCAGTATTATTAAATCGTATAATTTTTAGAAAACATTTTTACGTTTCGACTATCGCTAGGCACAAATGTAGTTTGTTAGTTAAATTTTCTTGGAATAAAGTACCAATTAATAGTTTATTATTATGTACTTTTAGCGCCAGACCCCGTAGGCGTGGTAAAAAATTTCAAGGGGAACATAAAACTTTAAGAGTGTCTGTTTGAATACTCGGAGTGTAAAATGAGGGAACACATCCACGAGGTTAGGTTAGGTGACAAAACACAACTGGTGCGGGCGTTTAGATAAAAATTTCAAACAGGCAATTATAATATTTTCTTATTCTCGCACTTTTTTCTCACTTTACAATGTTCAACACTGCGTACAATCTCCCTTCGGAGTTACGCTCGGTTTTAAAACGAGTTATACGACGACTTGGCTGGCGGAATGATGACAGTTTTTATCGGTGTCCGCGAAAGTTGAAATCTGTTATATGTTTTCGCAGTTTGGTCGTTTCACGGTAACCTATGCGCAATATAAACGCGCTGTATTATTATGTTGGCGATAAAAAAAAACTCAACGGTTCGACCGACCGCGGCTTTAGCTGAACCTATATTTATGCGTAGGCCCGAGTCCGCAAGTAGGTTTTTTTTTTTTTTGTTATACGGTTTAGAACAATGAACACAATTGGGAAACTATCCAGTCGGACGCATAATATTGTTTTGCGACGTACAGACGGATAACAGTAATAAAAATTAAATAATTCCCCACACAATAAGACGACGACGACGACGACGACCGACACCGGGCGGCACACAATATCTATATTATTTTGTGGAACGAGTACCGTTCCGGACCTCTGAATTTGAGTCGTCCAAACGGACATTAGGCACGACGTTGTTTTTCCAAGTCGACGACACGCGGCCGACCGTAACCCGGACATTGCGCTAATGTGCGGTAAGTGTTTTTTTCTATTTCATTTTACAACAAATCGCGTACAGTCCACACATTATCGTTTGTCGTTTTCGGGCACGACTGCGGGGTCGCGTTTAAACGAGAAATCCAAAAAAAAACGTCGGTCATTCGAACTGCCGCGCGTGACAATATGACTACGTATATCGTCGTTTTATTCGACCACACCGGGGACAACTGTTGCATCGAACCGTATTGTTGCGGGGTTACGACTGACGAGGAGACATAATAAGTGCAAATCATAATAATCGACGGTCAAAATTCACTCACACGATACGAATTTATCGGACTTATCGACTTCCCTCGACAAACACGACGTGTGCTCGGGCAACTGCAGCATACCCACTAACTGGACAGTCGAATGATACCACTCTCTTTACCAGTCGGTTCGATTTTTAACGTTTGTACGCAATAACTCCCCATGAGTATTTTTCCGAATCATATTTTATGACGTACATTGCAGCACCAAGCCACACTTTTGAAGTATATTGTATACTGTTTCGGAATATCTGTTCTTAAAAATACTGTAAAATTTTTTTTTTTTTATTTTGTAAAAAAATATCAGCTAGATCACTGAAAATGTACTAAACAGATGTGTTCGGACGGGCCTTTTTAAAACGGGCCTAATGGTGTGGCCCCTGGTGGCACCGTCAATCATGAAATCGATCTCAAGGCAACGATTCGCTTATTTTGAGAAGTGTTGTTCGATTATAGAGTTCTAAAGTATTTTTTTGTCTAAAATGTTAGTACCTATTTATGATGGTTGTAAAACAAAAAAATAGCCGGGATCACTCTAGGTCGCGTGGGTAGTTCGACGGGGTAGCGACTACGCTTCGGGCGGGTCACTAGTTTAGAAATTGTGGTCTAAACGAAATTTTTTGTATCCGAAAGCAACAATAAATCATTGCATTCGAAAATACGACTCTGAGCAAGCCCCCAGCGGTTGTCTAGTATGTGTTCTGGAAGAAACCAAAATTAACGATAAAAACTTTTCAGCTTGGTCCGATCTTTATTTTGGATGTTACGATCGAAAAATTCTAAATCGTTCCCCGTTATTATTTCCATCCTCCGTAAGAAATACACCCGGAATGACGAGTTTAACGACAAAATAACAACGTGAAATCGGCTATAAACCAATTTTCTAAATTTTTCAACCACGTATGTAAAACTATCTTGTTTCGATTGGATTAAAGTTTCGAGACGTAAAAACTAGAGGTTTTATGGAACAGTATAACTGCGTAAAATGACAAAGTCAAAAATTTCAAAGTTCCACAATCCCATCGAAAATGGTCGTAATCGAATGAGATTTCAGCGGCAATACCCTTTTTAATGACACACGCGAATTTCGAACGGAGCAATTTGGGACGTTTTCGTCGTTTTTTCCTCAGGACTCGAAAAACAATGAAAATTTCAATAAAAAAACGCTTCAAATGTTGAGTACCGTCTCTCGGATCAATCATCTATCTATCTTTTGAGGTATCGTACGAGCAGTCTTCCTGCTAGAAAAAGTGAAAAAAAATCGAAATCGACGTGTAAAAAACACGTTTCCCGTAAAAAAGTTTGTCTCGCCCGCGAGAAATGCCGCACGTATACATTGCCCGAAATAACGAAAATTTCCCACAATCCCATCGGAAACGGTCGTAATCGAACGAGATTTCGGCGGCAAAACTCGCCCTTTTTAACGACGTGGTATGAATTTCAACGGGGCGATTTCGCAAAAGTTGGAAAACGCGTCCACGGGAAAATTAAAAAAAACATCACTGTAAAAACAACGCGCGTTCTTCGCCCAGGGTCTAAGAGTGACGAAAACCCAGCACGAACCAGGTCCGTCCGTCAAAGAACGCCAACGTCGACCAAAAGAGACGTTTTCGTCGCACACGTTACGGCTGCCGCAGCGGTGGTAAACTCGGCCGTTCTCGCGGTGCGTGTACACACCGTGGTGTCCGTGAGCAATTTTCGATACGATTTTTGATCGTCCGTCTGGCTGTCTTTGCGATATTGTAGCAACAATCCATATGGTGTCGTCGACAACATACGTATTCGCGTATTGTTGTGTGGATCGCCCGAGGAGTTCAATCAACTTGTTGTACCTACTACTACGCGAAGCGCGGGCATTGTGCGCATTCATTCGGGTGAACGCCACCACTGCTGCACGGCCGGCCTGTCCGCACGTTCTACTACCGTACAAAGTAACCGCCGCCCCCGACCGTTTTATATTGTGTCCGCAAATCAAATTTGTTCCACACCACATTCGAAACCGTCTCGTCTTCGTAAAAAAAAGAAATCCTACGACGCGTTTTTCTACACGAATAAGTCAATTTTTAAACGTGTTGCGACCGCGCACGATGAAATCACCACCACCGTGTTTACTTTACGCCGACTACGACCCCCGCGACGGGCGTGATTTATAACGATGTTGTTCACCGTAGTGTGTCAAAACAAAACAACCATCTTTAATAGTGGATAATTAGTTGATCCGTTCGTCGCACTAAGCGGAGAAATACGAGTCGTAAGAGTAAATTTTTGTGTTCTCGCATTTCTCGTTTGCATTTGTTTCTAAAAATTTCGAGCGCAGCGAAGAGCGTGTATTTATTCTTTTTCCGCGAACACGTTTTTCGGCCGGAAGGAGAGTGCTCCAGCGGTGACTTCTCTGATAGGTTTGTGGGTTGATTTGGAATGCTGGCATCAACGCCTAGTGGTGTGTGGTACTGCTGATACGTCATTTACATTATGAATATAATTTATGAGCAAAAAAACCTCATAGAGCAAAAAAAAAACTTCAAAATATATTGTGTTGACCGACAAAACCGCCCCCCAAAAGTAGGTATTTAATACCCGTCTACATACATCGGCGGCGCCACTCGGCCTGTTCAACACGGTTGCCTATGGTGACGCAGTACGAAAGTATTATTATATTCTTTTTCTTCGGCTCAGTTTTTCAATTATTTCCGGGACATTCTATCGGGCCCCCAAACACAACTGTGCCGCCCTGTCGTATTACACGTACATCACGGTGTTCGACAAAATAAGTAACACGGAAATAATAATAGAAGAAAAAAAAGTAATTTCGTCGTATTTGGAAAACAAACGAACGAAACGTGTAATATGTATGAAATGTTAAAGCTGACGAGCGTAGAGTGCGATGAATTATGATGAATTTTTTTTTTGGAAATCGCGGGCCCCACTGAACGCTACGGCAGTACCAACGGCGGTGAACGTTGCGCGGTCGAAACGTATTTTTACAAAAAAAACGTTAAAACGGTGTACGTTACGGTACGTTCGCGCGGCAGATAACGAGAACGTATCTAGACGTGCACTACTACTATAGGAATCGGGTGTTAACGGGGATAACGACAGTAATAACACGTTCCTAGGTCGTACAGCGGGCGATTTTTCTGGCGACCGATTAAAAAAAAACGTTTTTCACTATGAAAAAACAAACGATTCAAAAAGTTTACGCGCGGCACGATCCACGGAGATCACGAGACTGCGCGCGGGTGGAAAAACGAACCACGCGGAAAATGAAAACTGTTGTCATTCGTTCGTACACAAACAGTCTCGCAATGGAAATTACACACGCACCTAAACTTGGGACGGTGACCGCGTCTTCTCCGGACCGCGGCAACGGGAGCGCCACGACTCCAGCCGCCGCTGCTGCTGCTACGAACCGTCGGCCCGCGAACGCCGTCCTGTTGATGACGGTACGCCGCCGGTTTCTTTTGCACGCCGAACATCTCGTCGTTGCTGTTCGATCGACTTTACATCACCGTAATAACAATAATGGGCGAAGCACTGTGGTACGACTCACACTCGACGGCGCAAACTTTTTTTACGTTTTTCTTTTTACCGCGACGCGTCGCCACCTCGGCTATGGACGCCGCCGCCGGTCCGCGGCATCGTCGCCGCAGCGGTGACGGCGAAAATCACTGTGCGAAAACGCGATACGACCGACGGTACAGAAAATAGCGCTATTTTTACTGTTACGATTACTGCTATAAAAAAGAAAAACACTAGCGCGAAAAAATGTTGCCGGCACAGGTGGTAACCGAATTTTCGTACTATCGCGCGCTGCGAGGGCGAAAGGAGAATATTATCCGGAGAAACGCGTAACGGTCCACGACGACGACGACGACGACGACTCGATGGAAGAGAGGTCGTTGTACGACTCTCGCCGCGCGATTGTCACTGGCCGCCGTCGTCGGTCTGAGAACCGTTCTTTTCCACGTACCCGCGCGGCCTACACTAGCGCTTCGGCCGCCGCGTACCGTGCGCTTTTCGTGGTTTTTTTTTTAAATATTTTTCCGGCTAACGACCGCGCGTCTGTTCATCGCGCTTTTACGTGCAGGCTTTCTGCTCGGCGCGCGAGTTCGACCGGCAAAAGTTGAGAATACGTGCAGGCGAATCGTTGACGAACGCGCGTCACTGACTGTGGGCTGACGGAAGACCAAAACGCTGTTGTGACGAAAAAAAAGAGCATCCCGTTTATACAACAAACCGAATGTGAAACGCGCTTTACACAGTAACTTGATTAGGTACTGAGAACGTTTGTCATCCGTTCCGCAGTAGAAATAGCGGAAAAACGTGTGCCAGTGAAATGACGTCGCTTATCGTCGCCCTCGTCGCAAGCGGTCTTCCGAGACGTCCGTTTGGCGTCAATTGTTGTTTGGAAACATCGCATAAGACGCTTTTGAATTTCACCGAGAGCCCGTTTTTGAGGTCCAAAACAACATCTATGTAGTTTGTCAGACTCGTACGCGTAATTGTCACTATCGAGACGGTCTTGTGAAGCGATTATTGTTCTCTATAGTCGGACGACCGGACGTTGTTATAACAGTGTGATGAATTACAAAGGGAACCGAGCATTTTTAATCGAGTATTCTCGCGCCGCGTGGTTGGCATTGTTTAACGTCGGAAAAGTGTGTGTGTGGGGTTTTAAACGTTTTCTCTTAACTTTGTCAGCGCTGGAGTTTTCGAAAATAATAATTACAACACACGAGACACGCGTCTGGAAAAGTCGCGACAGGGGCCGAGGGAGAAAAACGATATTTGAACAGGGTCATAAACGAAATGACGCGACGATGACGAGACGCGCGATCATCATCGTATATACACATGGTCGCCGGTCGGCCGACGGAATCTCTCGCGCCGTGATATTCGGGATAACTTTCTCCCAAACTGGTATGACCAGTTCAATGCAGTTTTACTGTTTACAAAACGTATGAAACGACATAAATTTCGAGAAATTTCTCGCGGGCAACGTCGTTAGGTTTTTAAAGGTTTATACATTTTTCTCTCTCCTCGTGTACCCGGCTAACCCGTCAGTCTGGTTCACGGCCGACAAATTTCAACGCGTCGTTTACAACCGCGAAACGAATAACACGTCGTTCAGTGTAAAAAATCAGTCTGCTGTTTTCAACCCGCAGTCTGAGACGTCGAGATTAACGTCGTATGGACTTGTGAAAAATCGACGTAAAATAAATGTCCGCCGTACGCAAGTAGGCGGTATAAGAAGATAATTTTTAGTCGATGTAAATGTTTTTTTTACGACGGTTGATCGTAACAATAATAACGATTTCAATTTTAACACGAACTCTGTTGACGCGCTAAATTCTCGGTATGAAATAGCTTTCTAATTGCATGTTTTTTTTTTTACTATCACTTTTATCTAAAAACCATTTTTATTATTATAGCTTATGCAATCGATCACTACTAATAGTTAAGTTTACTTTTACGCTTCATTGATCAATAACCCGACAGTTTTTGTCGTGTGTAAGAGGATAAAAAAAATATGTTACGATTAACACACAAACACGGGCCTCTCATCGCACCACGTTGTGGTCACTGGAAGGCGCACAAAAACAAATTAGTCCAACCGGGGGATACCACCGATTCATTTATAGAAAAAAAAAAACAACGTAAAATAACAATTTTGTAAAAAAATCGATATCAACAGCATAAAGTTAGAAACCACCGCCGAAAACTGTTAAACGTACGACTAAGTAGCCCGTAGATACAGTAAGTTTTTGTGGTCCTCTTTTACAATACGCAAATCATACGCCTTTCATGTATAAATCAGTAGTAATGTGCGTTTGTCTTAGTCTACACATTTTTTTTGTTCAATATTCGATTAACTCTAGATAAAAAATAAATTAAGTTACGTTTTTTCCTCGACTTGTGTACAAAGCTGGGCGCTAACTCTTCGAAGGTTAAAATTGAGTTGATCAACTCGTAATGTTCACGAGTTAAATTTTTTTTAAATTTTTCTTGTTCAATGTGTAAAAAAAAAAAAAAAACGTCTGAAAAGGAGAAATGTCACACTAGGTACGAAACCCCACGCGCGAATTAAAAATAATATTGGCTTTATTTCAAGTCGAGTTAAATTCGTGTTGTTAGTTAACACTTTAATAAACGAAAAAAAAAATAAACTTTCTACTTAACATTACTTTTTGTTTATTAACTCTTTACGTGTTAAAAAATTAAATTTTGCCAAGACCGGGCAAGTAAAAGGTTAATATTTTTCATTTTTTAAATTCATTATTAAATCGACCATAAAAATACAAAGACGATATTTTAGTTCATATTATATTTAACTCGCTTCGTGTACGCCTAGTATATTTGCTACGCTTCAAACAGTTTTTCCGCACCACATTTTTTTAAAAACGGTCTTCCGACTAATACTGCTTTTTAAAGTCAACACCTCGAATGACAAAAAAGAACCGACTTTCGTCGAGTAAAAACGGTTCGCAGAAAAACGAGTCAGTTGACTTGATTAAAGTCGAATTGACTTGACATAAACTATTTTAACGGGTCAACGCTCCGCAGCTTTGATTTGTCCATAACGTTAGGGCGGCTAATTATTATCGCGAGCGTATGAGGTGGTACCCACGGACGGGTCAACGCACCGGCCGCGATTACGATCGTCGTACGCGTCGTCACAATGTCATCATCATCATCGTGCGCGTCCCATCATTCATCAAGACGCGTTCTTCGGGTACGACGATGAATGGACCGCGAATACTACGAATAACGGCGCTGCAGGCGGCGTCGGCGGATTCGGCTTTATTTATTTTTTTGTAATTAGTCATCACTTAAAGATCTATTGTACGTCGTCGTCAACGTTAAGCGCAACGGTTGTTGTTACTTTGAATTTTAAAGCGTTCGTCGCGAGTTTATCGTACCGACTTTTTTTTTTTTTTAGGTCGTTACGATTACTTCATTGATTAGTCACAACTCAACAAGTTCAACATGTTGAACGATCAAAGTTCTCACCACCGAGTTCAGTACTACCAGGACACACCTCGGGACTATCGCGTTTAATTAATTCGATGCCACGACGAATGTGCTCAATCGATTTCTCAATTTTTTTTTAACACAGAAAATCTATAAGTTTTCACCATTGTAACAACAAACAGTGACGACGTGTAAAACGAATTTTTTTCTTCTTCAGATTTTAAGAACGAAACAAATCGACAGACGTTTCTTTCGCGATTTGCTCCCCCAAACTGTGTACTCAGAAACACTGCAACGTTACTGGTTCGTCAATATAGTCAAAGCGCGGAGAAAATAGTAGACGAGGAAAATCCTGTAAGACATTAATCATTTCCCCGGGTAGACTGGAAGTTTTTTTCAAGTTCTACCGTGTACGCGCTATTTTTACGCGATTCATTCTGCTGGGCTCGCGACACAAATTACCACCGTTACGTGCGGACCGCTGCAATGGGTACGATAACCACACGGGCTCAAAGCAGTGCCCACACACACTTAGAAATGACGTGATTAAATCGTATTAACGCAGAAACAATACATAACAGTCGAATGAATGATATTAAGAGCGATATATATATAAGAAAATATAAACGCTATACATAATATTACGCACTGGACAAAAAAGCGCACACCGTTACGTGATCGTTTCGTGTTCAATGGTCCGTTAAAAAGTTTCGAGTGTTAAAAAACCAACACGTCTGGACCGTAATATCTAATTACGAACGATCGTGTTAGTTTACGATCCGGAGAACGTTACGAAACGGATAAACGAGAGCAGTTGTGATTGAACGCATGACGAAAGGCTCTACGGGTCTCGGGCGTGAAAAACTTCGAAGTTATTCGCGGTTTTTTTTTTCGGTGCCGGGCTGTCCCGACAGTCTTCCCACTCGCGTTAGGTTTCCGCGCACGTTTCGGGACGATATTTTTTGTCCCGTCGCAAGTTTCTTGGCGCTGCGGGTCTGCACGAAATCGCCGCCGATCCTCGGATGCGCGCACGGAACCGCTTCGGTAGAGCCGTTGGTTTTTCTATTTTTACGAGCGTGTTGTGATGCCGTGACTTTCTATAAACGAGCGACCGAAACCGCAGTATCGTCAGGTATCTATATCGTCGGATCGTCTCGATGAACGATTTTCGCGGCGGCGGCAACAACAACACGGAACGGCGATGTTTTCGTCACGTTTTTATTGGCTCTCCGGGAGGAAATCTCGCACCGCCGCCGCTAACTGCGAAACGTCGCGAGACGATCGATACGAATCGCGCACGAGACAGAAACGTGGTGTCGATTCGCGGATTTCCTGTTTCGACTATTATTATTATACCTACAGAACCGCTCACATTTTGCGGAGAACATCGCCGCAGCGGATTAACGTCGTAACGAGATGTACCACGCCAGCATTACTACAACGCAGCCGTGTTGTAGAGAGGCGTATCGCAACAATAACGATAATGTGCGCTGTGTAACAATCGGGTAGACGATGATGATGATAGCGATTGTTGTTCAAATAACGTAACTTTTGTTTTGCGCAAAATTGATCCGATGATTGAGTAGGAAGAGAAGAAGAACGTATTATGCGCCCAACACGAGCCAAAAGTAAAAGTGTTAACCGTGCGAAACACGGCGACGCGCAAACGGCTATTTTTTTTTTAGTATTCGGAAACAGCAATATTATTATCGACGGCCATAATTAGTTTCGTGCGAACCGCGTGTAGCGCGAAATGGCGGTTTCGCTAGTTCCGTGTCCGAGTTCGACGGACGTTTAAAGCGAGCAACACACCCCCTAACGTTAATTATTTGTTTCTTCTCGGGAAAAACGTTGCGTCCATCGGTAAAATGTTAATTCTAAACTCTATATATCTCGGTGCTTGAAGTGGGAAAAAAATTGCACACTTTTTACTATTACCATCGTCGGAAGCGCATTGTCTATGCGAACGTGTGTAAAATCGGAACGGTTTGTGACAAGTCTGTTAACATGTGCCGATTAATTTTCGTTGTTTTGACGCATTTGAAGAGTTCAACTCGCGTTCAGATCGCGTCCTATTACGTCCGCTGCGGTCTACAGCAAGATCGCGAAATTTCGATTTTGAGACGTATTTTTTGTTATGAACGGCCGTGACGAATGGATGAATTCGGCTTAATTTTGGGCGTTCGTACTCCAAAAAACTGGCGGACGGACGCTTTCTTACTGGAGTCCCCACTTTAATCGCTCTGTATATATGTATTTTATTATATTCTCTACCGCGTGAGGAATCGCGAAAAATCCTACGTATCGCCGCGGTCACGGACGATCGAACGACCCGCGGAGATTATACGTTACGATAATCGAAACGTCGCGGAAATATACGGTGTTTGTCGCGACGTCTTACCGATGATTGAGCGAAAAAATCAATTCGGCGTGTCGGCAAGGAAGTGGTGTGGCGGCGACGGCCCGTTCGGTCAGTGACGAAAATGACAATATTGTAAATATTTTTGCCGCGGCAGCCGCTTTCACTTCGCAAAAAAAGAAAAAAAATTCAAAAACCTAACAACGTTCGTGCGGTTAATCGAATGTCAAAGGCCAACGGTATTGGCGGCGCGCACGCCACATCGCGATTATTGCCGCGCGACCGAACGTCGTTATCGCAGCGGTGTTTCGGTCCGCTGCAGGCAGCCTCCTGACTTCGTAGTACGCACCAGGGTTTTGTTGCCACGCTCTCGACGTAAAAACTTCAATAAGTCAGCGATAAAGTATGAGCTATAGTACGTTGGATTCCGAGCGTCAGCGGGCTTTACAAAGATGTTTATTTAATTGTGCTGTAAATACGAAAATTCTACCGGAAAGAATGATGCGCCGAATTATACGCGCAGCAGCTTTTCTTTCATCGGATCAACATGGTACTTAAATGATTTTCGATTTTTTCAATAGTTTTTTAACGCGACGGGAAAAACCGCCGTCATAAAAACCGTTAAAAATGGCAATTTTGTCAATAGCGCGCGCAGTTATTCCTCCATAATCATCGAGGAGTCTTGAAATTTCCGACGAAAATGTATCTATATACAACTCCAATAAAATGTTCAAAAAGTTTCATTCAACTTTAGGCTGCTTACAGCCATTTTTAGATTTTGGGGTTTTTCGACTTGAAACTCGAACACAGCGTCAGTCGTACGTTACTCTGATATACCGAAAATTAGGAAAATCGTACAATTTTTTGATCTACCGATGTTGGTTTTAAGATTTTTAACGACACATTAGATTTTTATTAAAACCACCGCGTACTTAGTTATTTGTCCGTAATTTCGAAAATAATCGCTTTACTGTCTTGAAATTTTTAAATTTTTTTTCTCGTACTGTAGAATTACGAAAACTACTTATTCAAAAAGATTTTTATTGTTAAATTTCGGTTTCACCAGGATGTTCACTTGATAACTGAGCTCACTCGGGATCGTTTTTTCGAAGACGACGATTTATCATCGCTTTTAGATATTGAACAATACGTTTGAACCAAACTTTCCGAAACCCACCCAAAGTGCCGTGGCTACCGCATCACCAACTACCCGCGCGAACTCTCTAGTTTTATTAATCGTGCCGATTTTAGCTGCACGTCCCGGTTGTTTTCGAACGCGTCCGACGCAATATCTCCGAATACTGTCCGAATGTTTTTTTATTTTTTTAACAATCAATACACTTACCATATTTCGCCGGCCGATTTGCACAGGAGCTTAACGCAGTCCAGACATCCTCTGGCGGACGCGTAATGCAGCGCCAGAGCGCCGTTGTTGGACCTCTCCAGCACCGGCATGTCGGCTTCCCACAACAGCCACCTGACCACGTTCACTCGACCATATCTGAACAAGAAGGATGTCACGTTTAAAATTCATCCCTACGGTTACTATCCGAATAGATTCTCCGTTTTCGTTAACCCAAACACATTTTAAAATCCCTTCGCGAGCGTCTCGTTTTAATTAGTATGTTTTCCATGCTCCCAGGTGCGAGAGAAATTTTTTAAAAAATACTCAAACGTATAATGTCACAACCCTTCCTTTGCTGACGGTCCGATTGTATATTTTACGATTTCTCCATATTTCTCGTCCATTTGATATTTGAATAATCGTCATTGACATTATTTTTGTTTCATATTTGTTTTCTGAGGACACTGCAGCGTTTAGTTGTACTGTCGCTATTTTACAGAAAAAAAGTACAGAAACCCGTAACAAATAATGAAAAGAGAGAAAAAAAAGACGCGAGGGGTTAGTTCGAGTGTGCGGTTTGTGTGTTACACTGCAGCGTCCGTATAGTAATAGACCGGACGAATTATCACGATGGATACGACGACCGATGAAAGTTTTGATTACGTCACGTACGCAAGGTAATAACCGATCAACCGCGCGGAAACAAAACATTTTTGAATCATAACAGTCGTACGTGCATTTTTTCACAAACAGATAATATTTGTAATTAGGTGTGTGTATTATTACACCCTGCCATTGTTGAAATAATATTGTTTTAATGCGTAGACTGCGAACCGTTACGAGAGCGTTTTACCGGGTTGTATAATACTCGGTGGCGGTAATAATCGGGTGGACAACGGGCAAAAAGGCCAAACGTTGGTCAATTGTTGTTCGTAAAAAAGTCGTCGCGTGTAGAGAAAAAACCATTTCGGAAAACGTGTACGAGATAACAACCGGTAAATTGTTTTACTCAAATAACATTATTATCTAACGGCCGTGATTTTTCACTATACCGAGTATCTTTGCATCATTACGGCTCCAGAAATTCATTTAAAACGCATTCAAGTTAACAAATTCTACGTATCGTAGTAATATAATATACATTCGGTACGTTTTCTACTTTTCAGTCCCATTGGGTCATACACAATTGTGCTCTAAATTATTCCACGCGGTGCGTGTGCGAACAAAATCGGAAATTCTTTTCACAATTTTGGACTCGGCAGAGAACGTTGGAATAAAACCGCGGCTATATACTCCTACAATATTCTGTTGAAATTCTCAAAACGTAAATGCCACCTAGACACGAATTTCCCCGTATTCGACAAACATTTTCGGAAATTTCGGTTTTGGTTAAAAAAAATTGAGTGAAAATGATGCAATTTTAATGGTTCACTTAAATTTTTCATGTTAACGGGTCGATAATTATTTTTCTTGAAAATATTTAAGGATATGCAACAGCCAAATGTATCGATCACGTTATTTCGTTCGATCATTGAAAATACAAAATCGATAAAAAAATATGTATAAGATACGAAATTGTCTAGTAACATTTTGTATTTTAAGTATAATCTATTTAAAATACGCCCCATCGCCGGGTACGTAAGAGTTTCGATAAAAGTTTTATTCGAACTGTGTGCAAGTCAATAGATATCTAAATAAAAAGTCGTGACATAAATAAGTGTTTTTTTTTACAAAATCAATACTACGAATTATGGAATGGTCGTTATTCCGTATAGCCAATAATCGCATCATCGCCGTTTTCCATTATTGTTGTTGCCCATAAACGGGAGATCTCTTAGTTAATATTATGCAATGAGTACATAACAGAATATTACTGTCAACTGTTGTAAATAAAATTTAGTTGAATCCACTTTATTGCCAGCCAGTCGTACGCCGGACGTTCGCCGGCACTGGCAACACAACATTCCGTGTAGTGAGCACAGATCATAATATTGTAGTGAACGGCACGGCGTTTATTATCAGTGTATAATTTGGATTTTAAGAGTCATCCGTCGGCCAGCACAGGGATTTTGGCTGTGAAAATTATCCGCACTGACGTAAACGCGTATTTGTAAACTATAAAATACGCATATAATACTGCACTAATATCATGGTAAATTTAAAACGAAAGATTATGTTTAACGTGAGCTCGTGAGACCTTTTCTGAGAACAACACTTCAAGGTGTCTTATCGTCGGACAAACCGTAATGTCATTCTGAAACATATTGCGTTCGTCCGTGGACATGTTTATGAACCTACGGGCGCGTCTCACGACTAACACGCGAGTACTTGCCGCCGCCAATTTGATGTTACAGGCAATGTATGAAATAAGTATTATCCTTTTTTTCCACCCGGCGAAAAAATTACGATTCCATCAGAATTTAAGCTTATCATTGCGCACTTTTCACGGGACAATCAAATCGTTTCTACGTTTATCGTGGCGGCTAAATTTACTGTCCGAGCGCAGCCCGTTTATAACGTACGCCTGTGCCGTTGCTCGGTTCGAAAAATAACGTTTCGGTAATCGGTCGTCGTGCACCATACAGGCGCCAGTAGAGCTGAAATTGAAACTTTCGGGGCTGTCGATTTGTGTCCATAACGATAAGCCTCTGCAGGGCACTCGAATATTTTACCTAAATTCATACAACACACCTATATATATATATATATATACTGTGTAGCACATAGCGTTATTACACCTGTGCACGTTGTTACCCGTAAATTTACTTTTACGTAAATTTATAATGTAAATGAATCTCTATGACACGATAGATGGACGGACGACGCGAATCTCGTCGCGCCACGGTCATTTGGGAGAATCGCGCACGCAGGAATCGTGCGCGAACCGTGACCGGTGGCCGGTGGTTTATTTGTTCCGGCCTGCACGTCCTCGTACAGTTTTATGACATGGTAATAACGTACGTAGGTACCGCGATTAGTATGACGACTTGCCGAACTGTTTTTACCAAACAGAGCAAAAAAAAAAAACGTCTGTAAGCACGGCTCTCGTAGGTTAGTACACGCTGCTCGAGTGCGTCGTCCAGTGAAATGTTTTAACGGAAGGGGCACGAAAATCCGCGATTTTCGGAGCGGAGGTCATTTCTCCGGGTGGGCCGGTGTGACACATAGCATTGCGTTTATAATATTATAAAAAATGTTTGTACAACAGTCTAAAACCAACGCTGGTATTATAGTACGTTTCACAAAAATAGCGACTCCGCAGTGGCGCTACCGGTGGCAGATTTTCGTCAGGGTTTCCTAAGCTTGTGACTAAAAAGCGCGGTAATTTAAAAATGACGCGGTAACCATCGAATAGGTGGCCTTGTTGATATGGATTTTTTTTAATAATTTTACCTACCACTGCCAAACATTTCGATAAACACACGGTATTCATATTTTATATAAACCGTGGAGTATTCCAAATTGCCGCGTATTTGTGTGCAAGTTTGAGAAACCGCGGAACACCGAAATTTCGCCACCGGGAGCGCTACTGCGGAGTCGCTAGTTTCGTGAAACGTACTGTAGGTGTGAAGGCGAGTTATCATGCAGAAAGCAACAACGGCGGCAAATCGCGCGTTCAAAAAACGATTCTAAAACGTTTTGCGTCTGAAGGACGGTTTTTTCCTACTGAAAAAAATTGTTCCGGTCTCGTCCGCGCATCAGTTTCCTGTAAAACGCGTGAAAACGTCGACTCGTTCGGAGCGTTTTTTTTTTTTTAAATTCATAACGCATATTATGTGTTGTTTGAAAACAATAGTTCACTAGTTTAACACGAATTTATACTACTGTATAAAGTGTAATGTGATACGAAAAACGAAAAAGATCGGTTGGACGGGACGCGAATACAATTTAAAAAGTAAAAACACGGTCTACGGGGAAGGAAACGGGTCCCTCGCGCCCTCAGATATAAACAAGCCACTTACTGTTAAATCAGTCGGCTTGTTTGTCGCGACGGACAACGATCTCGGCGGTTCGATAGCGACCGTAGTGTTTAAAATACAGAACTGCAGTGAATCCAACGCTGACTCACGCGTCACATAGCGTACTTATATTATAGGTATCAAAGTTGTTCGTCGTTCAAATTGTTCAAGAGAAAAACTTTTATCAAAGAAACGCGTCACGTTACGGCACGATTTCAAGAAAAACATACTTTTTACGCGAGACACAGGTACTTTTGTTCATTTTCAAAAATAATTTGGGACCGAAAGGGTCGAGTGCTGCGCGTTTTTAGCAGTTTTCTCACAACGATCAGCGTTGTACGTTACCAGTATCGTCGCGATCAAATCTCGAACAAGCCTTAACGTGTACGTAACTATTGTGATTTCGCCTGCGAACCGCGTTTAACGACCATAAAGTATTACTGTCGCGGCGAATTGAAAAAGTTTAATTTAGTGTATAATATACTATACGCTGTCATGCTCGAATCGTATGATACGCAATCGTACATATTGTTACGTATTTTATGTACATTATCGTTGTAAACGAAGCGCACGAGTCGCAGCAACATGCGTACGTCTTTACGGCAAATCGTTTTAGACAAGACACGTACAACCGTGATATCCAGTTGTAGGAAGACGATACGTCCTAATAGGATACCGTGGATTTGAATGTCAAGACTACCGCGGTGGCCGTCGTAAAAGCGAGTGGAAAGTTACAATAAATCCGCTTTCGATGCGCCGCGATTTCGAACGTCATGAATACAACGTCGATTGGTTCGAACGTTATTAACATAATATATACAGCATTAATTGACCTATCGACGGAGCACGAGACCGTTAGAAATACGACGGCGCACGGGTAAAAGTAAAATTGTATTCGTTATAGTCGATCAATTAAAAACACTGTTTTTAAAATAATACGTAAACAGGACGATGTTCAACTTATCCAATTATACACTCGACGAACGAAAGTACAAAAACAAAATTAGAAAAAACGCCGTCAAACATGACATTTATCAGGTTCAACGACCTGTGCACAACAAGCGCTTGGATATCGATTACAACCTGAGCGCAGCAGCGGTCGACTCGGTTTAGGCGCCTATTATCTTGTTGACGAAAAACGGATTTTTCGAGACGTTTGAAATATTTTCTAGGGATGTACTGAAAAAACGTTTTTGAACAACCGTTATGGTTTTTTTTTTTTCACAACTGGAGTGTCGATCGTGTCAAAACGTGTCGTTTTTAATCCAGACACAGTGCCGATTATACTTTTTAAATAAAAATAATGTTTAACTAACCCTTTCTTTTCCGCGCGTTGAAAATAGCGTGGGTGGGCGTCTGCGAGGACTTAACTCCCCGAAAATGACTTGTACAATATTCACGTCGGAGATAAAACAGTAGTGTTTCATCATAACATTCGATGCATCGGCTTTTTCCGCTAAAATTTTTTTTAGATTCCGAGCGAGAATTCTTACGATGACGTTTTTTTTTTCCTCCTGTGGACGCGTTTTCTCGTAAAAAGACTGCTCCGATTTTAACGTACGTACGATACCTCTCAAACGATGGATCCGAGACGGTACTCGGCGCATTTTGAAATTTCGATTGTTCTTGGAGTCGTGAGGAAAAAACGTTCAAATTTTCGCTCCGTTCGACTTGAAATTTATACGTGCCATTCGGATGGGTTTCGCGAGTTTACCTACTGCCGAAATTTCAATCGATCATTTTTCAACGTACATGTGCGCCGGTATAATATTATGCATCGGCTGGTCTTGAAAAACAAGATTCTAAGGGGTCGTTATGGGTAAAATAAGCGTAGATGGGTGAAAAAGGTATAATATCGACAGAGTACAAAGAGTACTTGGCCCCTGTTTAGGGCCAAGCCTCCCCCTAGTGCCTAGCAGCGCCGACGGTTCCATATAACAGCTAGGTACCTCAAATTTCGCACTTTGACGCGACAGGACTCGGAAAGCACGTGCCGGTGTTTGGTCACCACTTGGACGGTCCGGTCGCTCGGCGGCGCGTCGTCGACGACGGCGGTCAGGCTGTCCTCAAACTCCTCTCGGTCGGCTCTGCTGCAGTCCTGCACCTCCTCCGCCCGGAGCTCGACCACGGTCTTGTGCAGCCCGCGGCCGCGGTCGGTCCGGTCCTCGTAGTAGTAGAAGTCCGTGTCCGACGAGCAACCGGCCGCCGTGTCGGTCCTGCTGCCGCTGTCCCACGGCTCTCCTTCGTCGTCTCCTTCGTCGTCTACTTCTTCTTCGTCGGAATCGCTCCGGCGGCCGTCGCCCACGTCCTTCTCGGCTCGTCGTCCTCCGTCCGCGGCGGCTCGCAGGCCGCCGACACCGTACGAGTCCATCCGGCTCCGGATCTCGACGGTCGGGTACCTGGGGCTTATCCTGTGCACGCGCACCTCGCCCGCGGAACGGCGTCGCCGCCGGAGACGGGACACCAGCGGCCCGTCCGCCGCCGCCGACGGCGACAGGACCACCGACATCAGGCACCGGACGCTGTCCAGCATGACGATGTGTTTTCCACGCGCTCGGTTCGAACCCGACTGACGGCGACCGCGACGCGACACCGGCCGCCGGCCACGTATCCGGTGGGCCGCAGGGTCACCGGAAATCCGAACAATACCGAGCGTCCGCGCCAGGCGCGTGACGGTATCATCAGTCGCGCGCGCCTCGTTCGCGTTCATTGTGCGCCTACTACACCTCGGGTGCGCCACGTCCAGTCTGGGCCGAAGATAAAATCTCGTTGGAGTGCAGCAGCTGTTTGTTACACGTGTTTTTAAATTGTCTCGTTTTTCTGCGAACGACTTGTTGAACAGTATATGTGTATAGAGCGCTCCCGCGCGTCCAACGTCAAAAGTCTCGCCGACGGTACTCCGAATCGAAAAATTTACGGCCGCGAAACTATACATGGAGAAACATTGATTACGGCGAGCGTGTGTTTTACGCAAAACAAAAAAAGTTCGATAGACGTTTCGAACGTATATGTGTTTTGAACTAAGTATGACACGGCGTTTTGAAATTCTCGAAAAATTCACCAGGACGTATTCTGTAGCTGACGACCGAACTCGCACAGAATCCGTTTATTCGAAGGCGATGATTCATCGGATATTGAATAACGAGTTCGAACCACAACTTCCACCCGAATCGTAGTCGCTACTCCGTCAAACTACCCACGCGACATTTTATTTTCTCTGTGAAAAACATTTTTTAGGTCGGCAAAAACGCTCGGGTCTTTTCACATACGGGGATTTTCACGTTGGATGAATACTCTGGTATTACGATGATGATATTGTGTTCTTTATTAAACAATGTGCGTAACACTGCAGTTTGTTTTGGCTCGGAAACGGTTACTTTTGCTTGGACGACGCGTTTCATCACCCAAATCGATATTAACTACAGCAGCGGGAAAAAAAAAAAACACTCGTGTTATCATTTACGTCGATCGATTTTGAACTTCCATTTCTCTTTATAATGACTCTCACGCCGACCATTCGTGGTAAATAAGATGCGGTGTTTTTTTTTGTTTCAATACTAATTTTTCTTTCGGTTTGAAATCCGGGAAAGAAAAGACCCGATAAAAGACGAACTCACGTGACGAAATAAAATAGTATAAAGCGAGTCGAACTGCTAGACGGCTTCAGCACTGCAGAATTTCCCCTAAATCCGCTGTGATTTGTCAAGTTTGTGTTTTACGCCGACAACTATGCGAACTTATTGTGATTATACTACCGAACACGTTAAAAGTCTATACAACGACCAACCTAGATTTTAACTTTACCGTTACTCACAACAGTCACAATGCATTCAAGTCGTGCGTAGAGTTTACAAAACCATCAGACAGTTGTCACCACCACCTTACACGCCCTAACAATAAACACCCTAATTAGGCGTGTGTCAAAAGAGTAATAATTTATACACGCGTATGTATAGACGATGCGGTGGCATTCGTCGAGAGGAGACAGCATCTGTGTAGACGGTTTTATTTTTTGGTTCGACCAAAATAACAAAAAAATTCCATCCGCACGATTGAACCGCGTAGGCACTCCGCCAAAAACACCGATTAGCATTAGTTTTTTTTTGAGGAATATGTCGCGATTTCATAACATTATGATAGATTATGAAAATCTAAACGCGCCATTTAACAGAACACCAACGTTTAAATAAACAACATTCTCATCGTCTACGAATAAACCAATTGTAATGTTGTATTTTACGGTGGTATGAACGTTGCAACTAATCTTAAAATCTTAAGTGACCACTGGCAAACACATTACACTAATTAGAAATCTGATTTTTTTTTTTCGATCACCCTCCCCCGCCTGCAAACTACGCGCCACCGATTAACGCCATCGTATATTCTGCGTTTGATCATCGGATAGTTCGACGAACAAACGCTTTGAGAACAGTAATAATAGTTGATCGGAAGACACGTATCATTCGACCGATGGCGTTGCGATTTCATCACGTGTAATTTTTTTCTCCTCGCATTATTTCCGAGTGTTCGCTTAAAACGTGTTCTCGTATTTTTCTCGTATCATCCATACGTTTTTCGCACCGTTTCTCAACGCCGTGCGCAGAGTTTCGAATAAGTCGTATACGGTGTCAATGCCGGGACAGACGGTGTAATATAATAATGGTGGTGTACAAGCGCTTGCACGAACACAACCGCATCATCGACGTGTAGTGATGCATATATAGGTAAATCGATGCATTATTTTTCTCGTGCGATGCTTAAATGGCTTCGTTCGCCAATGTCCAAAAATATTTTGACGCGCGTTCGTCGAGCTTACGGCGCGATTCGCCGCAGTGGTTGTTACGAGATGAAAAAAAAAAATTAAGAAAAAACACGTCTAAAAAGTGAACGTGTGCAGTGCGCATGGCCGCAAAGTATTACACTCGAGAGTTGCACGTTTTCCGTCGAATTATTGTTAATGCGCAATCTATGCGAGCACGAATACGATAAGTGCCTCCTACAAACATAACGTATCCAGTATTACTACGATGTAAACATACCTTAAAACGTAAATTAAGAATATGCGCGGGAAGCGTACGGTCTTTTAATTTGAAACTATTTTACTGGAAATCGCAATCTGTACTTCCGATTCCGCGTAAGACCTTTATAATTTAAGACGGTTAGGTACAGGAAAAAAAAAACAGTGATTTCGCCGGTAAACACGGATGTGCGACAGTAGTACTCTATACGTTCGTTACCGATTTTGGAGTCGTGCGACGGAATAAAATCTGACGAGAAGGAAACGTTTAAATTTTTGTTTTTTTTTCGTTTCCCTCGTCGACTTAAGCACGGATGTTCAGCTGTGAGAGACAGTATTGTATCACAGTGTTCGTGATGAGCCGTGGTCATGAAAAAACAACAACAAAAAAAAAAACCAATAAAATGTATAATCCGATTTACAGTATGACTACAATGTGGTTTGTATGCGGTTCAAAACGAAAACCAATGTACCACCACTGCACTGTTGTTGTTGTTGTTTGACTGACTTTCTGAGACGACGCGTAAGCCGAAAAAGTGAAACGCATAGCGTTTTGCGGTACTTGCCTCCGGGGTAGAAGTCAAACGTAAATGTATCTTTTTTTTTTTGTTTAAAACCACAAACGATACAACGTGCGGTGTTGACCTTAGCCGCGTGGGTCTTAGAAACCGACTGCTATTGTGACCGTGTTCAGTGTCCATTCGAATCGGTTTTCTCCAAAGCCGCCGACAGAGCAGGAAAAAAAAAAAAAACTGTCGAAATTTCGTTTCCAGCATCGTCAAACGGGCATGCTGTGTTATTTGTAGTCGTTTTATTCGGTTTTATTCGGTTTTTTTGTGAACACTGGGATTGAATAGTTTTTTATGTGGTTTGCACTCCGAACAAATTTGGAACGATATTTTCCGAAATGTCCGAGAGGAGCTTTTACAAATGATAATTTCAGACGAAGGGATTTTAAAGGCCGACCCTGCACTGTAAATTATGTTACGGTTATAGCGCGCGATTTTGCCTCAATATAACACAAAATAATGAAATGCGGTTTTTAAAAAGTGTCTAAACGCGTATATCATGACAAACAGACTAGTGAAAATTGTTTAAAAAGTGTTCAACGTTAATTTTCAGATGGACAAAGGCACGTTCACTACGCGTAGAAAAAGCTAAAAGTAATTTATCACGACTAAGGAAAATATCTTGAACTTGTAAAAAGCTACGCAACACAATCTCTGTAATATGGTATAACTTGGAATTTAAAAAAAATTGATTTTTTTTTATTGGAGACTGACGCGTACGTATTCGGTGTTATGTGCTACACAACATAGATTACAAGTATACAAGTTATTTTGATTTTCATCGAGTTCTGAAAAACGTTTATTTCAATTCGGTGCAAATAACGCCCCGCCATATGCCTTATAAAGACTTTATTTTCGAAATAGTCATTAAATATTTTTTAAAGAACAGCTCGTTCATAAGTGCCTAATATTTTTTATGGTTCCAACGTAGAATACTTGTTTATAGCATCTACACTGCATGCAATTTGTGTGATTTGTTCGAATTCACAGAAGATAATATTAATTATTGCCTATCGTAAATAATATAACGATTATATTAATCTTCTTTGCAGAGGCGCATACTCAACATTTCATATTACGCTGTGTATTATTACCGGGGCTCGTGCACTAAAAAACGCGTTAACGAAACATGCACTTATGCGCTGAAAACCAGCAAAATATGCATTTTTACGCACTGAAATCTAAAATCAAGCGTTTAAAATATGAGTGATAAAAAATCTAAATTCAATAAGACTCGTAGAAGCTTAAAATAAGGAGCGTTTTTAAAAGTTCTACAATTTTCATCCTAGTACAAAAAATCAACACACCCGGTGAAGTTCAAAGATTTGTCATTTTGTCTTATCCTTTCGTCTGGTTTTTGCACGCGTACAATCCGCCACGCGGTCGCGTACAATAACCCGGAACAGTATTACTGAGAATTAGTGCCCAATGTTATGTTTGAAAAAGTATTTCGGAAAGAATTCAAGTGCGTAACACGAGAGACGAATTTCCGAAGATTTTTACGAACACGTACGAAAACAAATACGCGCTAACAATTCCGAAGTGTCTATAATATGTATTATTACGCGTCGAACAAACGAAATAAACGCACGAAATACCATCAAACCTTATTTCCATGGAACCGCGGATTCGTTTTACCCTGCACGTGGCAGTAAAAACACGCAAATGCATGAACCCGCGAGTCCAGTGACCATTACCGTTGGGTGTAAAATACGGTATGAAAGCAGTTATTGAATCTCGGGAAAGCAGATGACCGAAAAAGTTGGCTTTTGTTTTACGCTGTCCGGAGAGCAATGACCAGACCGCGGAATCAACCGACTGCACGCGCGCCCAGGCACCGTGTCGGATAGAATCGAAATTATAACGCGAGCCGAGTTGTTTATTTATTTTTTTTTCGCTATTCAAATCACTGTTTTAACGCAGCAATTATTTTATCATCGTTAGAAATTAGTGAAACTTACGTGCGCGCACGCGTTTTCCCCTCGCTCGAGAAGCTGGTAGATAACAAACACGCACGGACTCTCGGTACCGTCCGCACAACGGTTTCGCGTATTCTGTTTTGTTGTTATCACTTGAAAAAATCGCTCGGAAAATATTTAGAATACAATTTACTATACAATGTTACGCGATGGAGACGCGAAGACCGTCAAACAATATGCGCGTGAATATATTATAAACTGTTCCCGGAGCCGTCGATTTTCGCAAACGTAGCTTGTTTGTTTTAACTGGTTGATTGTTTTCACCATGATTTATGTTCGGTGAAAAACGTTATTGCATCAATACTCAACTAACTCTTTGACGTCGTCGCAAAGTTGAGTTTTCTTACTTACTTTAACATCGTATTTTGTAACGAAACTATTTTTCGCAACTGGTCCACTAGCGGTTCTAAAATTCTGTACGAGTTCAAGAAAAACGAGTGTTCTGAAACACGTAATGTGTACGCAGCCGCATTAACCACTTGATGATACGAACAGAGCGCGCCCCCGTATAGTAAGGGTTCGGTGTAAACCGAAAATTTTTTCCCCGTCAACCGAGTCAAGTTCGTTTCATTTTCTATCGTAGTTTTTTTAACTTACGGAGTGATATTTCTCTTTGTTCGAACTTTTCTGAACGCCGTTTTGTCGAGTCAACTCAACTACTATTATATCGCAGTCGATCGTTTTCGTTCGCTTGCCTAACGCTGGTGTGCGCGGAAAATTCAAATATCCCGACGAAGTAGGCCGCGGATAAATACGCAATATTGTTGTTTTTGTCCTGCAGCTGCAGCATGCGGCGTACGTGCAACATGTACCTCATAAACCGTCCGGGATCAGAAATTCCAATAACCAGTTTCCATTTCGTCCAGCAGACGTGTTTTATTTTTTTTCACCGACTTCTTTTCCCGTATTCCGGTTTGTCGGCGATTCGATTTCTTCGACCCACATCTCGGGCCGTCGTCGAACAGACACTGCGCGCGCAGCCGCCAGCCGCGGTCATCACAATACTATTATCATAACATTATACAGGAAGCTCGGCGCAACGTTGTCCGTTTAGTTTTCTATTGAATTATGTGCGCGAGACCACGATCGATTTTTTGTGTATATAAAAATCAAAATATTTTTCATCAATAACGGAGCGATCACACGGTATGAGTGCATCGATCGCGTTCCAGTAACGCAGACGTATCGAACAAATCGGCAAGGGCTCGTCGTCGTCAGGAATCTTCGAACGATTTTACGTGACCTTCGTGTAAACGACACTATCGTAATCAAATGTTTAATCGACGATTTCATTGAAACCAGTACGATCGGAACACTCGTTATTCCACCGGCAAGATGTTTTACGAAGCAACAATTTTTAACGCGCGTGCCCGATCGCAGTCTAAATGCGTGCGCGTTATAGACTTCAAAACGTTAAAAACGTCTTGCGAGTGGTGAAATCGCAATTCGTAATCAAGAAAGTGCGGCGTGTGCTTGACTAGACACGTGTGTTCGTAAGTACAAATAAATCGATTGGACTTGACAGTTTTACGATTAACTGTACGTACAAACACCACAATTTTACCTATTCACATTGAATAACAATAACAATCGTATTAATCATATTCGTTGACGTTATAAAATGTAGGTATGTAAATATTTGTACGTTTTTCTTTTTTTTTTTTGTCAGAAATCGGTTTATAAATAGAAATCTCTAACCTGTTAACAATTCAGTGACGTGTTATACTCCTAACTTATTTCGTTGGTCACGAAACGTATGAAATCGGCTCTTATTTTTCCCGACATTTCAAAGTAACGTTGGAACAATTCGCGTGTTCATTGAACTTCGAAACAATCCGTTTTCATTGTAGTGAATAAATTGAAATAATAACACAATCGCATCGATACAAATGAATGCAAACACACAGGTATCGTTTGCGTTCCGTCCTGACGTCGACAACTGTATACGAGTGACAAATTTTGAACAACCGTTATGCAAATCGATTGGTTAAGGAGTGAGTAGTCAAAACGCGCGTTTGAAAATAATAAAATTGTTTTTGAATCATGACCAATTCATTTTGTTTCGTCGAATAGAACTGCATCGTACGATGATTTATTGCCAATCCGGAATTAACATAATACGGTTTTGTTGGATCACGTCACACGTTATTTCCGGTTGAACTATATGGACTCGGATTGCGACTTTCGTTTACATTTCACATTATGTCGTAGAATTATCGGTAATTTATGCGAATACAATAATTTTATTTAGAAAATGTTCTCGACTGAGCTCGAAAAATATGGTTAAAGTCGTTCCGAACAGCTTATATACATATACATTTTAAAGGGCAGTTTTGAAGGTTTATATTACGTTTGAAGTCAACGATAAATCATTCTGAGTGAGCTCAGATAGTCAATAAATTCTACAAGTAGCTAAAAAATTTAAAAAAAATGGTCAAACTGCAGTTTAAAATAGGTACGTATGGCGATGTTAAAACTTTACTGATTACGCGAGAACGTGCACAAATTTTAATCGGTTTAAACAATGTTTAAAAGGGTTATTGTTGAAAAAAAATAGTTATAACTACGTATTACAAACTGAAATTATCGTGGTACTTTGATTTTAAAATGTTTAAACAGAAAATATGTTATACGTAAAACTATAAATATGTATCATTGCCTTAAAAAACAATTCTGAGCGAGCTCGGTTGTTTGGTATACGTCCTGGTAAATTTTTTGAGTATTTCAAAGTTCTGAACTTAAATCGAAAATTTTCAAAATCGCTCGAAACATTTGTCAAACCTGTATCTTTTGCTCAATTGAATATTACGTCGAAGCTTGTTATTTTGCAATTATTATTTTGGAAGTTATGGTCAAAAAACTAAATCGATATGGGTATCCGGATTCGGCAATCTTGCCATTCCCGTCGCGTTATACCGGCCCACGACTCAGAAAATAATCAAAATTTTCGGACAGTATCAAATATAAAACCGAAATCCCAACTTTTACGTGGCGGTCAACGTAACGATTGGAGCGCTCGCTCCTTCAAAAACCGAAAACGAACCTGAAAATGTCCAACCTTTCACCGTAAAATTCCCGATTTTTTTCCCGGTTTTTAGGGTAAAACTCAGAGAGTGAGCACATAATTTCAAAAAAATACTTCGACCGGAGTTCTTCATGGTGTCCGTTCCCATTAGATGCACTGAAATTGCGAATCGGAGCGTATGTGTACGAAATGTTGTTGAGAGAAAAAAAAAAGTCGTTGTAAAATATGATGACGCTAAGAATCTAAAAATGACCGAAAGCTGTAAAATTCGTTGCGCTTAGAAGGAGAAAAAAAAAACGGCGAAAATTGTCGACTGTAATAACCGCGTGCTTTTGGTTTAAAAAGCCCTTTTGCGTTTATTGCCGTTACGGCGTTTAGAATTACTGTCATCGTTAATGGGGCTCTGTATAGAAAGCTGTTGACATTTTATCGCATGTGACTTCGTGTCATTCATTATAAATCCGCGTCGAAGAGCCCCCGAGTGAAATTCGTGTCATCGGTCGGTCGGCTTGAAAGAAAGCGGTCTTGGTACGGTTGCCTCGGGGTCATCAGCTTCACCCCGCTAACTACTTTCCAGCGTCTAATAGGATAATTATCGTCGTACCCGTGCACCGATAATCCGTCAAAACGCGCGATCTATACTGTAGTAAGAGAATAACAATAATTAATTTAAAAAAAAATCAGTTTTACGAGGTTCTTCTAATTGAGCGTATTTAATGATTGTATTTTTAGTACGATCGACCTACGGGGGTACTACGTACGCGTTTAAACACCGGCGATGTTCGTCGGTATAAACTAATAAAATAAACAGGCGCATGGTCAATTTTTTCTTTTGGATTCTGTGTGAACATAATGCGTCACGTGACGCGTGTTTTTTATTTTGTTATTTTTTTTTTCCACATTGTGATCACGATGACTCATTAATGCTCCGATTTTTAAAGTCGGTGCCTCTGACATGATAGACCCGTACGGACACAAATCATACTTTGAGGGGTAATTTTTTCAGGGGAAAAATTCAGAAAAAAAAACGCCCGAAATTACGGCGAACGTGTTTTTGATAGTATAATCAGCTTAGATTTTTGGACCTAAGTTCCCCACAATAACGATCGGAACAAGCCGAAACTTTCACGTAATATTAAAATTAGTGAGATGCTATAAATTTCAAAAAATTCGAGCAATTCGAGCCAAGTGTAGGACTTGAAATTTTCATTTTTTTTTTTTTGTGTAAATTTTTGTTCGATAAAAATTCAATACAAGGTTTCCGACGTGTAAATACTTGTGCTACTAAAACGTTTCAAAAATCCGTAATCACAATTTTTACATTTAGCTGTTTCAAGTTGGAAAATGTTTGAAAATTGATCATATACCTTTGACTATTTTCGGAAAAAAATTCGTAACTCGCACAAATTTGTTATTCGAGATTTGAAAACGAAATATGTTATATAAAACAAAATTTGCTATCTTAATAAAAAATCCAAACGCGTAGTAAAAAAAGTATTGGTGTTATTTTGATTATATGAAATTACGCACTGTTGTGCAATTGATACTAAAAAAGTAATAACTTAAAATAATAATGGTCCAAAAGGTTTGAAATGTTCACACGTTAATTAAATTAATAAACTAAACTAAACTCTGTGAGAAATTTCTTTATTTCTCTTTTTGAGTCACTGAGCTCACTCAGAATCGTCATTTTCGTAAGCAATTTTTAATTGCTCACAAATTTAATGTACAACTTCTATATAAACCTTTCAAAACAGTGACCCACAGCATCAAACTGCTCACGCGACCTAGAGTGATTCCGGCTTTTTTAAAAATATTTGTATGTTATAACTTTTCTATTTATTATTCTTACATTTACAAAAATATTTCTATTGATGATATTGTGCTGATACTTAGATAATGTGATAATATTATTATAAAAATGTTGTGTTTTAAGGGAAATAACATAATAACACATAATTTAACTTGCTACAGTTTTAGTTTAATTTGGTGCTTTTGATGTTAAAAACTACCCGTTTTATGTTTTTGTTATTGCCATATTTCAAAGGTTAACGGACTTTACAAACTTTACAACTAAGTGACTAATTTCTTTGATATTTGAGTTTTTGTACTGAACGAGGAAAATTATTTTTAATAACGGGTTAACATATAGTTTTGTGACGATTTTCTTTACTTTTCGAGGTCTGTCTCTTCAAATGATAATAATATGCTGTTCGCATCGACTCAAAATTTTATCGGTCATGAATCAGACAAACTGCCATTCAGTTGATTTTGGTACAAAAAAAGGTATAATAAGGTGTTCGGGAATTTATCAAAAAAAGCGGTCTCAGTAGAAGCTGACCAAAAAAAAAACGAAAATCCTATTTATTACCTACTAGCGACAAAGTACTAACGCGCTATGATTTAATAACGATAAAAAATTATTTAAAATATTTATTATTTACGAAGTTAAATGACTCTTACATTTATGGGGAATAAAGTAGCTTACACGCTTTTCATCAATAACAAGAATAATAGAATTAAATTTGATAGTTTGAATATTTCAGTTTGTGTATAAGTTCTAACGCGTACTACTAATTTAGATATTAAAAAAAAATAAGATATGAGTTACCGCAGTAAATATTTTTAAATAAATAACTAATTTAATAATATTCCTATAATCAAACCTATATTTATATCCCATTACGGGTTATACTTATTAAACACGTTTAACGCATTATTATTTTTCAAGTATAAAGTCAACCTTTGTTTTTGACAAACATTTCATAACAAGTATATAATATGTTAGTCTCTAAGAAGGTCGATGAAAGAACTTTGAAAAGCGTTTTGGCAGAACTAGTATAGTAAATTACATTCGAGCAATTTTTCGTAACAAAATACATTTTCACCAAAACGTTTAAATTTTTTTCAAAAAAAAACATTTTTCAAAACGCACGAAAAAAAATGCGTACACGAAAAAACAAATAAAACAACCGATGAAATGACTACGATAACGAATAATTTTTGAATGAAATTAAATTCTGGACGTCATTAACAGGTTAACCGCTATGTGTACCATTTTTGGTACATGGTTGATTTGCCATTCTTGCTAACCCAAAAAGTAGCGAACATTCCTTATTTGCTACAGACCTAAAACTTCTAGAAAAAGTTTGATATTTTTACTTTAGTTTATTTTGTGATTATATAATGTGTTTTTATATCGAAATTAATGATTTTCAATCGTGTACCAAATATGGTACACGTAGCCCCCTGGGAAAGTCAGAACTAAATATAATTCGATAATTAATTATAATTTCGTTAGTTAGGTAGTATCGTTGAATAGTAACTGTAAATAACACTAAAAAAGACCACTCGTTGAGTGCGTTTTCATAACTGATAATGATTTTGTATAATAAATTGTAAAATATTATTGTTGGGAAAAAGTATATTTTTAGACTTGTATACAAATAATTGAATTGTTATCTGTTATTCAAACATTTTTCTGTTCCTCGATAGTTGTTAGTTGTCGTATACGCGCGTACGTGATCGTGAGTGTTTTATAATATTTTAATTATTAAATTATAATTATATTATTATTACAATACATAAATTATTTAAAATTAAAATTGTTTTTTTTTATTTTTTTTACCAAAAAAAAAATGAATTTATAAGATATCAATGGGCTGGTCGAAAATTTGTTTGTCTGGTGGGCTACGAAATATTTTTCTGTGTTAAAATCGTATTTACATGTACCATAGTAGGTACACTTAACACTTTTTGGCAAAGACTCTCGTGTACCAATACTGGTACACAAAAACTTATCGGCAAAACAACAAGTGTACCAAAAATGGTACACGTAGCGCTTTTGGCAATGTACTGAAAAATGACGTAGCAGTTAACCTGTTAAAAATAGTTTACGTTAAAAAAAATACCTTTAAGATGGAAACAATATTACAGAGTCGTTACTTACATTCGATACGTGAATTACTGTGCTATGAATAGTACTTCGATCGAAATAAATATCATGCGGAAATAAAAACACTTCACTTGCACACAAAACAAAATTAATAAACGAACGCGGCAAAAATTAAAATAAAAACAAATTTAATCGTTAAACCGAAAAACCAAACGCGATACTTATACCAAAAACACTTTGCCTACCACAACAAATCACTGAAACCGATAATACGAGTCGAACCGTAAAAAAAATAACCATCCGAGCACATTCGAAGTTAACGGACAAGTGTGTCGAGCAAAATAATGAGACGGCATGGCGTGCTGATGGTAACGGGCGGCTACGTTCATTTCTCCTAAGGATGTTTCCTCTCACTCCGACGATCGGTTAAGGTTGAGGTCGTTAAGTAATGATATTAATAACAGTCGGCGATCTTTCTTTTTCTTAGCTTCTTTTCCAAGACTCGAAGTAGGTACATATTATTTTTCCGTTTCCTCTTGTTAAAAACGTCTAATTAAAATGATTTTTTGGGGCATCGTTGTTATACGACGAGACTGAGCAGCCACGAATGGTTAGTAATAATTAGGTATAAGATGGGTATTATAAATCATCAATAGATTCGAAAAAAAAAAAAAAGAAATAATATCAAGTTCAATCGTTTTTAGGTTTACGTAATGAAAAAAATAGTGTCAAAGGAAAAAAAAAA